>JAQFYB010002220.1:0-26041 GCA_034694085.1 Pogonognathellus longicornis | reverse complement strand
TTGTGGTTACGTAACCAACCGTTCAACCCCCCCCCCTCCCCCGTAACCATGCGTAGCACTTTTGCATACCCCCTCCCCCCCCTAAACTGCACACGTATTATGTGCATGATCCCAAACGGGCAATTGCTCTGAAACCGTCAAATAAAGTTTACTTATTTTACAATAAAGTGCAATAAACTTAAAAAATGTTCACGCTACGAATCCACTTCATGTTGTTTTTGATTGATCCAAATGGGTACCATGTTTTCTCACATATGTACCTGGATACATTACACCTCATATTGGGATTTGCTCTCTCAAAATAGATTTTTGTGAGGGCCGTGTAGGGCCTTAGTTAAGTTTCATGTAATGTCAGTCAATATTGCGTATCTTTCATTGTTACGGCAAAAAAGTCGTATTAATATAGTAATATTTATTACCCAGTATTTACATCCTGAATGATCTACTGCGCAAACCATACAACGGTGGTTAATTGTTGCAGTTGTTTTGAAAGTCGAATAACATACTATACAGATATAATTATGATATGCACATTGCACAATATGCATAGCTTGAAACGTAGGTGTAGTCCTTTTGTCTGCTTAACAATTTCTCGGTAGAATTAACAAGCAATGAATTAGCAGTTCAGTTGTTTTCGGTACCGTTGTTTCTTGTGCCGTTGTTTTCTTTTACATAGATACATGAAATTATTTTTAAATAAGCCAAACCTCGTTTTAGTACTGCTGTTAAATTTTGTTTCTATATTTGCATGATATTGATGATATAAGTTATACTACTTTGCAAGTTTTTCTATATAGTCTTTTTCTATAGAATTATATTTAACCAGTCAATGCGTATTTTAATGTATCGTGTCATAAACATATTTTCGTTCAATGAACTTCAAAATTTAAACAGTCTGTATCTATAAATATATCTGCCAATGCAAACATATGGTGATTTTGTAAACAAATCCATCCTATATGATAAATATTTATTCAACATTTTATTCACTGCCTTTACATGAACAGACCATTTGTATTGTATATGTATATTTTGTAATGTAGGACAACTATAACTCTACTTAATACAGAAAGACTTATTTCCTTACAATATTATAATTATATACAATACATCATACCATTGAGATAATTCCTTTCTCAAAATTTAAAAACTTGTAGTGATATAATTATAATAAAATGTAAATAAATTATGCTTTATATTCCTATAACATCATAACAAAAGTTGATAATAATGAATATGTTGAAATGAAAACAATCATTAATAGTTGCAATATAGTTATACACTAATTTCTAGTCTATTCACAACTTTTATTTAAGATTTGACTAAATATCATCTCCTATTACAGACACAATGCGTTTAAGCATGTCTTGTACCTGTGCCTATATATGGCAGCTGATTAGCTCTACAATAAAAATCCGTTGCTCATAAATGCAATGGGAGACCTAAATGAGACGAAGTGCACCTACATATTTTTTAAGCAGTTTTGATTGTGCATGTGTACAACAGTAGCAACTAACGCAACGGGAAAGCATTTTAAAGCGTATTTATGTGGGCACTTTGATATATTCGCAAATTATTAGCTTATAACTCACACTATAATATAATAATATATTTTGCATGTCTGTGCATGTAATTAATTATTAACTGCCAAAAAGGATATGGACGACACAAACATTAGTTTTGTGGCTTTGTCCTGCTTTCGACAAAGTTGACTGAACTGCTTTGCTCAGCTAATACGTTAGTTGTAAGTGGGAAATTTATTAGTATAATAATGTAGTTGACAAAATTTGTGAGAGTATGGAGAGCTATGCTTGTACATAGGAGAAATTAATTAATTTATTGTAACATTTTATAGCAAGCCATAATTTTGTTGCAAGTGTAATTATATAACCTGTGTTTGTACAAATAAGTATATCTGTAATGTTGGAAAAGTTTTGAGTGGCTATGCTGTGCCGTAAATCAAACCTTCAATCAGAGCTCTAATCTACATAATAATATTTTCCATTTTCATTCCTGCACTGCAATATGCACAAGAACACTACCTAATAAAGCTAAAACGGATTGTCATCATTCCTAATTCTACGATGCACTCATGCGGCTGCAGGGATAATAAAAAAATAAAAATTGCAAGTCACTCTTGGTGAATGAGTATATAATAAAATAATAACTGGATAGTTACCGGCGAGAGCAACAACAACAACAGACCACTGCCCAACTTCTTCTTCGTGGAGGAACAAGAACAAGTCAAGCGTAAAACGCCAAGCCAACTCAGAGTTTTGATTCTATTCAAAATGTATTACTTTGACTTGACTCTCTCAGGTCTGAGATGCTTTATATTATAATACGGGCTGCTGCTGCTGATGCTGCTGGTGTGTCTCACCAAAAGTTGAAACACTTTTATTAATGTTAAATAGACATATAACGTAGAGATACTCGCAGATACTGTAGATACACGCAGTACAAAGTTCAGTTTTCATTTCAACAACATGCAACAAACTCGTAAAACCCAATCTGCATAATTTTATGTGTCTGACTGCTGTGACTCTGTTGCGACTACATAATATATTTATGAGTCTCAGTAATTTTCTCCATTTTATATTATAATCAATTCCTAACCAACACCAAGACCAACGACCAAACCATCCTCATACTTCTCTCTCCTACATCTTAGCACATTTGTAGTATGTAAGTAGTAAGTAGTAAGTAAAGTAGTCAAAAACCAACCCAACCTTGATTTCTACTCGCATACTCAAATTAATTTTTCAGTACTAAGGAATTCATTATTTTGCATGAAACATCGCCCGTTAATGTAAAGAATTAGAACTGCGAAATCGTTTTACAATAAAATGAGAAAAGTGTAAAACAAAAAATCTTGAAATGTTATTAAATTTATCGCTATATGCTACACTTAATACAACGCGTCGCAATAAATTCCATGTTAGTATTAACATTACTTGAGGGAGTAACATTAAATGTACCTAATCCGTTATATTAGATTATTTTATATAAAATGATATTATTTAATTTAGTTGCAATTTATTTGTAAGCCTTGTGCAGTCTTACACTTGTGGATTGTTATCTTATCACACTACAATGAATGAAAATATTTTACTTGATTTTTAAGTGGGGTGGATTGAAATAAGCCAAAATAAGAATTATCATCATAGAAAGAATTATCATGACTATTATTACTATGATTGAAATTAATTTGACTGAGTTGTTTTTGGGCAAATGTATTTTTATTTCTGCATATTAATAGGATGTGTAAGATGATTGTAGTTTGGTGGCGGAGGGTGTAGGTTGGGAAAGCTGGTAAATGTAGAGGGTGGAAAGGATATTTATGAACATGAAATAAATAATACATGACTCAGGAGGACATGACACCATCATCATCGCATCATCAGCAACACTTTTACACAACTTGCAAGGCAGAAGGAGTCAAGGAGTCACTGCACTATGTAATTTCGGGATTCTTGAGACAACACACAAGACGAAGCAACAGCAACATACATTACCTAACATTACGCAGACAGTTATGTTGTTTTTCATTGTATTCCTGCACACTACAACACTACAACTACAAACGACACAACTCCTTCACTTACTTACTACAAAATACAACTCTCAAACGCCATTCAAAACCAGCACAGTCTTTCTTCAGTCTTTTTCTTTTCTTCATCTCTCGCTTTCATACTCCGCACTTCTTCCACTCTCTTACTCATCTTCTTGTGTTCATAAATTATTGTTGTCTCGGATATCCCAACTTCCCAACCAGTAGAGTCCCGTCCCTGTCTTCATCTTCCTCAGCCTCTCCTTCTATATACATACAATGTACTCTCCACACACAACACACCACTCTCAAACTCTTCTCCGAGGAGATGCAGCAATGTTAAGTGTAATTTATACACATGACGTGTTTTGTTTATTTCCTGTTGGATGGAATTGGAAGTCTCATTCATGAAAAATGAACATTTTCATTCTAAGGGAAAATAATAATAATATTCCGCTTGAATGAACGAGGTTTCCTTGAGGAGCGTGCAAGAATATCAAAGACTGCCTTCGAGTTGCAGGCTTGGACTTCTACAACAGCACTTATTCTACATTATTTCCTTACACACTACATTACCTCTGAATAATACAAAAACTACGGATATTACCCATGGTTTTACTATTTACCCTATACTTTGTACTTCTACTGCCCTATAGAAACATAAGGAGCAATAAAGTTTGTAGTATGTTAATGTGCAGTCTTACAACTTAGAGCAATACACAGCAGAGTGCTACACTGGAGAAACTCAGTTTCTGAGTAACTGAAACGTACAATAAGGATGTAATAGTAGATAAGTAAATAAAAGACTTTATTGTGTTCTTTTAAACTGTCATAGTCCACACACAAAGTTAATCATTCTATCAGGAAATCGTATTCCAGGATGATAACAGTATATCTCTTTGTGTAATATATGGAAAATATTATGCTGGATTTGTTATCTGTGAGAATGGAGAAGGATACAGAGAAAAATAATAAAACATGTAGCAGGAAAGTCACGTAGTGGAAATTCAAAGAACTCAGAAACTAAGTGCTCACACAACGGAGTAGTTAAAAGGTTATGGTGTCATGTTATGTAGTCATGTTATGCACGCATGGGAACTTTGACATCCATTTATCAACATATTTTGCCAAACTTTTTCAGCTACCTAGACTGCAAAATATAATTACATCTTTACATCCATCCAACCTTATCTCCCTTCTTCAACCTACTTCAAAATCTTCCAATCTACAATTTGGTTCCGAACATGACTCGCCCTTTTAAAGAGTGCAAAATATGCATTTTTATTATTATTTCAACTACTAAGTAACTAATTGTAAGTATAATAGTAATCAGTAATAAAATTAAATCACTCATACCAGCATAATATATTACAATGTTATTACAATCAATATTACAAGTTTATAATATTATGTATTGCATTAAAAAATGAATATTTATTTTATAGCCTAAGGTACAAACACTTTAATTTATATAATACATTTAATGTTCAAAAGTCACTGCTGTGACTGTGAATTGACTGTGAATCAAGTAAGAATAAAAATTAAGAATTTGCAAGGGCTTATCATTAGCAGGAGCAAGACTACATGCCACATGCTAACAGAGGTCATATAGAGATAGCAAGTCAGATTTCAAGTAATAAACCTCTTTGTATGCCGAAACCTCTTATAATTATTCCATTCTGCGTTAGACACAAAGTTTAATGTCCATACTTTAAATATGCACACAATTTTTATAAGGTACTGTCTTGAATTTTCTGAATAAACATAAAAATCAGCAATATAAATCATTTACAGCCTGACAAATAAAAATCATTGATTTATGAAGAGAGTTGCACGATGAACAAAATATCATAATATTATTTCTTTGTTTTCTCATTATTTTCCGTAGTCTGGAACATTTATTAACAAACTATTACTATTTATATGTAATGAAAAGAGATATTATGTATGAGAATGCTTTTAATTTACACATCTATGAGAACGTAATGCTAATTGTTGAAAGATAAACTGCCAACGTTGAAATTATTAATGCAGTTTTATTGCATACACAAATCAATTGAATTAATGTATGGTTGGACAATGGAACGACTTAATTCTGAGTTGAACCTGAATTTTGTGAAGAAAAAAATGTGGCTATGAATGAGACTGGAAGTGAATATAACGAAAAGAATGAATAAGATGGGGATATTGGTTAAATAAGTTGACACTTGACAATTATGTAAACTGAACATAATAATGTGGTGTGGAGTAATTCTATATCCCTACCGGCAAAACGTCCTCATGCAATGTATCATTAGATTTTCCACATGATTGGATTCAATTGTCTGAAACCATAAAAATTATCATTTATATCCATTACATCTTCCACGCAACTCCTCCCATCCTATTGTCCGCTCAACATAATAATGCAGTTTCTTCATTACAATGCACCACTGTGTTATTACAGACAGACTCTAATGCATCACAATCTTACTCATAATACAAGCTTGCAGTTTTTTGACAAATGTATCTTCAGACATGTGTTCCTAAATGTCAGACTCCGCCACTATTTGTGTTTCATTCAAAACAAACCAACTTGAATTCATAAAATTCAAATATTCTTTGTTGTTTGCGATTTTTATTTTACACTGTAATCTCATATGACATTTCAATGTACATATAATCGACAGATAGGTACTACACTTCTTCCCGAATTCCCACTATATTCCGCTAAGGGTGTAAAGCATTAAATTGAAATCCTTATATTATTATTTTAAAAAGAAGTATTAGAGTATAGCGATATTTTTATTATAATGCACTATATAGGTAGTATAAAATCAACTACATTACACACACAAGTGTTCCATGAAATATACCATCCACATTTGAAACACATGAAAAATTATTTTTCTAGGCTATCATTGTTTGTCACATTTTTCTCTTTTTTGTTGCCCATTTGAGGAGAAGCGCAATAAATTTTAATAAAGGAATGAAGGGTATGTCTAGCAATCTATTGAGATCCAATCACATGAATTAGAACAAAACTTGACTTTTCATGTATACCTATACCTATATAACTCATGACAAGTATTTTACTGTGTTTTTTGTACTATATCTCAATTTAAGTATTCCTCAGCCATTATATCTCATGCTACAACCAACTAAAATTTAAGTTGGACACATTGCAATTTTTTTTAAAAAACAATTGGTTCCGAGGAATTGTATTAAGAATTTGATACAATATACTATACCAACAAATTAATTGTACTCAATGAATATTATGCCTAAATATGACTAAACGAATATTATTTGTTTCTTGCAGTATCTCTACAACAAATATTTTTAGATGAATACAGAAACCTTGCAACGGAGGCGAGGTGAGGCTATCATGGAACAAGCATCAATACAAAGAAAGAGATCTCCGATTGAGAATCTCATTATACCCTGTAATCAGGAAAACCAAAGATCATCTTCGTGTTTCTTTGGTATTTTAACGTAGTCTGAAGCCAGGATGATGGTTTGCAGAATGAGGCCGAGATTTTTGGTGTTTTCGAAAGAAGGTTCTACGGTTGTGGGATGGGGAGCTGAATTGTTGGTGTAGCAGGAAAGTGGGAATAGCAAATTGATTTTGTGAAGCTGCTAATGACATCGCTGTGAGTTTGTGAAAAGGTTAAGCGGGGGGACTGAGGTGATTATTATTGTACATACACACAATGGATGGATATAATGCCTAGCTTAGAAAAGGCTGAGCCGTGTTGAGTGTTGTGTGGACGGCGTGGACTGACTGACTACTTTCTTTTCCACTGACGAGGGTTGTTGGCTGTAGCTATTAGCTATAGGCGTAGGTTAAGACCCAGGCAGGGCAGACGGAGCAGGGACTTATAAAGTTTGGTTTGTGTCTACATGAAATGATAGGAAGTAATAAATGGATGTAGATGTAGGTGTGAGTGAGTATGGGACGGGTATTCGTTTCGCGTGTGTGTGTAGTAAAACGCAAACGGGAGAATGGAATGTTATGCAAAGCAGGAGCAGCATCATCCATCCATCCAGCTATATAGCACTACCACCACTACACGCTCCTACCACTTTCCTACTACACTCCAGTCCACATCCAAATCCAACTACACACAACACACACATTATGTACAAGCCTACGTAGTCTTTTCAGATCTGTGCAAGATAATATTATTATTGTCTGTCCGTAACTTGTTCAGTCAGTCAGCAGGGACCAACGAGAGAGGATGGAAACTTTTTCATCTTTTCACTATTACGTCTATGTCTATATTGCATCTGTCTGTCAGTAGTCCTAGCCCAGTGTAATAGTAGCCATACTTATTGTTAGTTGGGCTCTTTCTGTTGTCATGTCCTTGTTGTGGGTGCAGTAGTTCAACAGCACACTATACACTCGCTTTATTCAACCGTTAAGGTGACCATACTCCCAATTGTCTCAATTCACCACCCTTAAATTCCCTTCATTAAATAAATACACTTTCAAATCACTTTCTCCCAGCCACAAAAAAACAATCCTATTCTGTGCACGGATATCCAATTTTTTTCAAAAGATATAAAACTTCGTCGAAATATCTGATTTCAAATTATATTCAAAGCTTTGTATTCATTTTTTTTCATTTAGTTGTCTTTCATAAAAGATCTGTTTTTTATTAAACACTCACAGTTTATTTGATGCATATTTAACATTTTTGTTTCAAAATCTAATGTTGAACTTATTGAAAAAATAAAATTCCAAGCTAATCTTCGTCGTATTTTTAAAAAGCTTATAATAATATTTTGAGCGAAACTAAACCTTGTGTTACGGAAATTTCTTATAAACTGTTAAAGTTTTATGCAATCGAGATAGTTTGTATGTATAAGGTAGAAGTTAGAGTGTGTAGTTTATTATTACACTGTACCTTGTGTAGTAATAGTGAATATTTGGGAGTTCTCATATGCGAAAAGGAAAAATCTGATCAACCTATGTGAAAAGTATTAATTAATTCCTATATGTTTATGGGGTACTTTAATACATTATACACAAGTGATTACAGTTTACCTCAAAAAATAATCTCACCTTCGCTTATCTTCAGTGTTTGTATGTCACAGCCCTACTAAAGTGTGAATGTACAAAGTATACTGAATTTTATATTTTGCACACTAAATCTAAAGGGCAAACAATATCTCATTGGAGTAGGGACTTTGGTCGTGAGATCTTAGATCAATAATATTACAAGTGCTAATCGTGCTAATAACATTTTACCATCCAACATTCAATTATACATGCATACTGTTAAATTAAGTCTTTGTACACAGTTTGACTCCATACAATAGACATACTACAAAAAGTGGTCTAGTGTCTCTGAAGTGTGCCTATTCTCTTTTATATTTACACTGCTCAACAAAGTCCTCAGACAAACAACTACAACTCTTAGTGATACACATTGGAGACCTAACCCATAGTGACATTTCTCTTTTGTGACAGTTCATCTTGTAAAGATCAGAAGCAGAACATTAATATAAACATTGTAAGTATCACATTGATTTTTTAAATCTGCTCATTCTTTTATAAATCCATGCAACATTTTTATTGTTCACATAATATCCTCATCCTCTTCTACATGCATAATATACCAAAATGGAAAATGTCTATAAATAATTTCTGCCTTTATTAAAAAACGCGTGTAACGATATTTCCACATTGGTGTTTAAATATTATGCAAAAACAGTCGTAATTATGTCAGTGAAGACTAAACCGGAGGAAAAACTGTTGTTGCTATGTGAGATTGTGTGTAAGCGAGGTATGTACAGATATATACATACAGCTCTTAGCTATGTTTGTGTAGTGTATCTGTATAGCGAGTAGCACTTTGTGAATCGCTAAAATTGTACTCTGTGAAACGCGGTGAGTGAAAATGAAAAGTAGTCGAAGATATTATTATAAGAAAAGAAGCTGTCTGTGATTCTCTAAGTAAAAATGAGGAAAACAAGGTCAGCGAAAAATATTATTTGTTAGTTGCACATAGCGTACACGTTACACATTACACACACACAAACACCACAAAACTAACATTAAGTACACAGACACATCTATAGACATCCAACACCATACACATCATCCTACAATATGATGATGCTAATACACAATATATTTGTATGAGCATTGAGTTGAGCATAATACATACAAAGTAGTAGACACAGAGAATCCTAGGAACCACCAAACCATCCGCATCCACGGCACAAAACAAAACACAACAACATCAGATTCACAAGAAGAAGCTCACACAGAGCTTTTGGCTAGTGGCTCACATCACACATTCACAAACACAACAAACACACTCATATAATGATCCTAGTCAGATCAGATGGAGAGAAACCCAGGTCTCTAGATACTGCAGCTATAGCATAGACTGAGCTATGAAGAAGACCCGTATGTGTATGTGTGTATGTGTGTGTATGTGTGTGTATGTATGTAATCTAATGTCACAGGCAGATGATGATGAGGATGAGAGTGGATTGCATTATTATTATTGCCTGGTTTGGATTTTGGATGTAGGCATGTAGGTTTTCTTTGTATGTATTAACAATTAAACACGTGTTTCTGCTGATATTATATTTTATAGAAGAATATGAGGTCTTGTGGTTGTAGTCGGAGTGGAAGGCTTTATATTATGGTAATGTTTTAAGAAAGAGGGCGATTGTTAACAATATCAGGTAATCGGCTGCGGCTGCTTGGTTGAATTGTGTGTGCACATGGAGTAAAAGAGCACAAGAGTGCAAGTACAAGCACTACAACTTACAACAGCCACAGAGAAAAAATGTTGTGTAGACAAACAATCTAAATTATAATGTACACATGATATTGTTGTGGGATGATCATGATGTATGTATGGGGAGATATAATGAACTGGAATTTAATTACCAGTATCACCAGTCACTCTTTCACAGACTGACCAGACTCTGACTCCATTCTTTTACTCTGACTCTCTCACTATGCTCCATGCACTCTTTTTCTCCCGTCCCGACTCTGTTCCTTTGACTGATGGCTCCACAGCAGGATTCATTCTTCTTTCTCAGCCACGGACATCTGCCTAGGCCTAGACGAACATTAGCACACAACTGCCAAAATTCTACACTCATTTACCTCATTAAAACAAACTAATTGAAAATATACTCAAATCTACGCACAAAACAAGCCACTCATTCATTCACAAATACTTACATCAATCCCACAACTTTCATTTCTACACGTAATCAACAAACACATAGCTTTAGTCTTCTTTATCTTCAAATGTCCAAATTAGTGGAGCATTTTTTGTCATTCTTTCAAGATATGCACACGGTGCCTATCTATATAGATCTGCAGTTAAAGTTAATGTGATGCCAAAACAGAACAAAACATTTCTGCGCTGCTGCAAAGTACATATAGGTGTATGTTACCATTTATTTATGTGTTCTGCTTTCAGATGTGTGTGAAAATGTATTCTGCAGAGGAATGTTTTCTTTTTTAATGTGTCTCTTCTCTTAGAGTGTGTTTGTTTTGCATGTGATGTGAGTGAGACCAACCCCAAAATCTGTAGGTTGTTTATGCGAGAAGGTTCAACAGACATTTTTGAAGAGTGACATTGGTCATGTCGTCATGTCATACAGGCTTGGCTTATAAATGCAAAACTCTCTAATCTAATAAATCTATCTGCATGCATAATTTCACTGTCTCCTTCCTGTGCATGAATAATCCACCTTGTAGTCACCTTAGTTTGTTTTGTTTCCTTATTACTACGTGATGTTTTAATCAATCAATCCATGTTCACATGAGACTGGCTGAGTGACACGAAGTACACTTTGTGTTTTTATTTACTAGGTATAATATAGGATTTTTGATAATAATATTGCTTAAAAGCTAATGATGTATTTATAATCCTCATTAGCTCATAAATGTCGACATTATTTTAGGATTTCACAAAACAATTTGTTTCTAAAATCAAGTACCTTGTGAAGCACATGCAGAAATACTTTACACGTGTTCTGCTATTAGTCATCCTTTGTCGTTATATTGGCATAGGACTTACATTTAGTATGCGAATTTTGCTATTACTTTCTTAATTCAAAGACATTTGCTAATGACTAATGAATGAGAATGTGGGCAAGTCTCTGCAAGATTATTATATAATATTCAATATCACCTACGGCCCTTTATTTCAAGGTACATTTTGTAGCTAGACACTCTTTCGCATTTGCATTATATGCAAAAGATTTTGTAAATCATTAAAAACCGGCATGTTTATAATAATAGCATTCATTCACTTCATACATTGTAAGTGGCGATAATTATAGTTCTCTAATAGCTCCTTGAAAATGAAGCATTTCGTTAGTTCAAAGTGTCCGTTGCAAAACATCCTTATAGAATCAAGAGTCAGACAACCCATTCTTACCTTTAACCAACACCCTGGCTACCTTATCTACTTGTTGTTTATTTTGCAACTTCCTTGCAGTATAATATCAGGGGTACCTCATACCAAGATAAATAAATAATTTAGCTACAATTTTGCAACGTTTATTTTGCATTTTATAAAGTGAATGTGTATAGGAAATCTACGCTGCAACAGTCGTATACCTTTTTACACTTTTGCAGTTTGCAAGAAAAAACTTGCTGGTACAAACTTCTTTCTATTCTTAGCATTGCAGTATACCATGCCATAAAACTCCTGAAAAATGCCGGCTACCGACATAACAGCGACCCGCATAAATAAATAACTAGTTCTAGAAAATAGTTGATTTAAAAATTGATAAAATTGTATTTGCATTTGTTGTTTACATCAACAGTTGCATATTTTAACTAGTTTTCATGTAAATATAAATAAATAGCGTGCAATGAGGGTACTTGAGGGTAGGGTCGCTGTTTGTATGTATGTATAATATATGTGTACACTGTACACCCTAACCTACTTACACAAATCTATTACGTAACCACCAGAATCAGCACTAAACAAATAGTGGTTCCTATTTTTGTCTTAAGGCTAAATCTGCATGCATTCATATAATATACAAGTGTGCAGTTTAGGCTATTATGTTTATGGTAGAGCAATTGTACATCTTAGAAGTATCACTATTTCCAAATCCTGAATGTACACACACACTCGCAATGAAATGATAGGAAATTTTGCGGTGTTTGTGAAAAGGTGGTTTAGGTAGTTAGGTATTACATGTGTGTACATCTGCAGGTGGATATTATCTTGGAATTATGCGAATGAATGGATGGGTGGCACTGTCGGTGCCGATATAAAAAGGGAGCTAGCTGAGTAATCTGTAAGAAACTGGTTTCGGTAATTCGGTAGACAATTTAGTAATAGCAGAGGAGGAGGTAGTAAGAAACGTCCGTGTATTATTTTATAGGTATATTATTAGAAATAATGAGCTTTAATACCCACATGGACTCATGTTTTCATCCCTCTTCACCTGCACTGCACTTTGTAGTGGCACTCAATAGTCCTTAACACTCACCACCAACTACTTTACACTCTAACTGTACGAACAGATTCCTATTTACGTTTTTTACCAATAATTTGATCATTTCGACTTTGTTGTGAAATTTGTAATTAGTCGGTTTGAGGCTAAGGCTACTACAACAGAAAAACTGCATGTACTCGTATCATTACTGTTGCCTGCTATCTTGTCTTTGTCAAAGTTAAGTACCCATTGTATTGCTGGTACACGAAATAAATTTTCTCGCAGAATCAGCAAGTTTTATCGCAGTTAGCTAAGTGAGTGAGCTTACTTACTTTACTACCTACTACGTGGAGTTGCTACACAGACAGAGGATTTCAATTTGAAAAGTCTTGTAGTCTGAGACTTGTAGTTGCGATAACGTCAGGTACAATAATTGGTTTTCTGACAGTACGCGATGAATGGACGGTGGATGGATGGAAATGGACTGCTGACATGCAATGCAATCCACACAATAATTTATTTGAAGCTACTAACTGCTTGCCTCTTGATATTATTCTTTATGATATTCGTACGCATTACGCATGGTATAAGGAAGGATTATTTATTGCTACAACTACTCTTGTGCAAGCAACTATCAAGTTATCAAGAGCTGAAACTGACTGATATGATTATTTTACAGTTGCGTCGATTGTGAGTGTCCTTCCGGAGTTGTTGTCGTGGTGGTGCTCATCTGGAGAGAGATAGCGAGGGACGACCAGAAAATTAAAGCCAAAAAGCCAAGCGAATAAGTGGCCCGCAAAGGAAAGCGAGTAAAAAATGATCAGCTGTCATTTCATATTGTTGAGTGTGACTACACTCACTGTTTTTACACTTAATCTTGTCAGCTCTCCTTGTACAGCATTCTCGTCGGAACTGAGACAAGGGTCTCCAAAAAGGTCTGATTCTCATAATCGCTTTAAAAGTCTTGACAGGATTCTTAATCGACTTGACGGCGGTGTACCTTCTGCTACCGCTAAGAAAGTAAGTACAGAGTGTAATGTGTAATGCCTAGACCCTAAATCCGCACATCACATTATATTCACAACATTCACATCCTACACAATCTACTAATGCACTACAGCTATTACATACATTCTACGAAGTGTAATAACTTGATGAAATCAGAACGATCTCTAGTCAACAGCTGTGCTGTGTCGACTGATCACAGCCAGCACGAACTCCACACACACACACACACAACATTTTACTTAGACTTTATATTTTATCGTGTTCTATAGATCTTTCCGTATTAGCTACAGATAGAATAGCTGTGTGCACTGTACACTATGTACACTATGTACTTCTATTTCCCCATAGAAGAGGATCGAGGCACAGCCAAAGGCGGAGGCATATTATTATAAAGAGCTGCTGAGAGAGCTACAGAATGAGAGAGAGAGATTCAACAAAAGTCGGCAAGTGTTTGTCAAAGTTATAGCATGGCAGAGAGGGGAGTGCAGCCAGAGAGGGATATTTTATAAAGAATCCATACAACTACCGAGTGATCTAATTGTGACGCAACGTTTATAATAACTTTCCACGAAATACATCAAACTGGGCTATTTTCTACATATTTTCCTACATGAGTAACTAAACACTAACCAGAAAACATGCATTGGCGGAAGTTGTGCTTTCCATATTACATAATGTATGTGGTTGTAGTGTGTAGGTACTATTATGTCCCGTGAATCGATAAATTGAATTCTTAATATGTGCGCTCGCTTTCTGTCTGTCTGTGAGTCAGAAAATCAAATTTCTAGGGAAATGTCTAGTTTGAAAATATGAATGTTTAGGAAATCATAATTCAAATAAGCACATGCCTTGTCTGGCATGAGTTACATATAAAGAGTTGAAAAAAAGAGATATAGACGATAATGCATCATCACTTTTCATGATTCTCATATGAATTACCTACGCAGCCAGGTTTACAAGTTCCACGTTGAAATTAAAATATGGATTTTTCTCCAACTCATTTCAGCCGGCATACATTTACATGTCATGGAAAAGTGTGACCCAGTTGATTGTACAGCTTGCATACCTAATACTGTCATGCTATTATTAGTCTGTCAATTTTAGAAATTAAAATGTGTATTCAGTTTTATATTATGAAGTTATTAGAAATATTCAGAGATATTATGTTATAGAGTTCTTCCTTCGTACACTGAGTTGAATAAAAATCATAATCAGGAAATGTGAAGAAGTATTATGCATATAGATTGAATTGCATTCTACTCACATTGCATTAGTTCACACATTCATCTTGAGTTAGAAAAATGTTTTGGAGATGGATGATTTGAGTGGTGTGTGTGTGTAGTGGAGAGTGTAGCAATAAATGAAGGCTAGCAGAGGCAGGGTAGTTTTTAAGTCGGGCGTGATGTCAGTAAAGATTATGCGCGTTGTTGTATGACATTCATGAAAATACACATCTCCACACGAAATGGTAATGTGAGACTGACATGTAAAACGTTTCTAAACGCTGTACAGACAGACTTACGGAGTAGCAGCAGTCCAATTGGTTTCAACGAAAGCCCTAAAGACCGTGATACATTCTCGAAGAGCGACCTTAAGGAACCAAAGGATTTTTCAAAAGCTTACGATGACGAAGATTTAAAGGACAACGAAGACGACTTGTATGACGAAGATGATACAACGGATAATTCAGATCTTTTGGCAGACCGAGATAGTCATTTGTCGCGTTGGGTAACAAATAAATCTGACAACATTCCCTTCATCCGAGTTCTATAGGAGTTATAGAGCAATAAGCCCCGAGTGGTGTAATGCACATACGTACACACATAATAATAATATAATAGGAGCAATGCAATAGGGTAGTAGCGTTTACACAAAGTGCTGAGTTGCTTAATATTATGTGCTTCGTTCATCTCACAAAGCAAACGGGCACGAAATCTTTCATTACATTATTTGTGTTCTCCTGTCATGTCATTTCAAGCAAAGTGCATCTAGGCGTACCCATAAAAACACACTGAATAGCTAATGCCCATTCCCCGATCATACGTGATCAGCAAAAACTCTTTTTTCTTTAATATCACTATCACCAGAACACATTTGTTTGACTCGAGCTACTCCTTCCTTTTTTCTATACGCCATTCTCTCCATCTCTATATTATCCCACAAAAAATATCCTCATATCCAACACACAGTCATTGCATAACCAACTTCTGATTAAATGCCTGAATCCAAAGCCTTTGAAAATTATTAATTACAGCAACAATGAACCAAATACTTTTCTTTGCTTCAGACAGCATTCCTAATTTTACCAACCATTCAAATAAATTAATGAGGGCTACATGTTTGAAATCATTCAAAAAAAATCCTTGATTATATCAGTCAATTGAAAAGTTCAGGTTGCTGTTGAAATGCACAAGCATTCGCTCATTCATGCAGTAATACATATTATACTCATATATAATAATAAGAAGGAGCTTTATTGTTTTTTGGATTGTTTAAGATTGTTATCATTTATATTTATATGGGCTATTATTTCTTCAACTTAAGAATGTTTTCATGAATGATGTAGTATTTGTAGTAGCGTGGTATGTGTGTGCATTACATGACTCGTTTAGTGGATTTATGTTTAGAGTGAGATTTGAGATAAGAAATATGTTCTCGAGTTTCACTTTGATGCTACAATTTGTTTACACGGTGATTATTGTTGTTGAACAGAGTCATTCATACAAAAACCACTATTTAGCGACAAAGACGACAACAACGACCACACCTCCTCCTCGCATTCCCCAAATATCTTACTCTCAGTTTAAATGGAAGAACTTGGGAACTCGTCAAGGGGTTGAGCAATATCGACGAAATTCCATGTCTTCTGTTTCTAATTCTGGCTACGGTGCAAACAACAGCAGTCACAGTCACCCCAACCAAGTCCAAAGGCACCACCACAATTCTCGACATCATCAAATTGGAAATGGCCGTTCTGAATCTCAACCTTTAACTCCAGGTCCACACTCTTTCTTATTGTCATTCTCCATCCCCATTCTGTCCAAAATATTTCATAATAAATAAATAAATAAATCAAGATAAGAATTCATTGTATTTCAGGGCCAAAAACATTTCATTGTTGTGTTCTCGTTCTGTGGTGGCAGAACGTGGTGCACAATGAAAACTTCGGACTTTGTTCTTGCATGAATTGTTAAAGTTGTTTTGTGTGTGCCCCACAGACACTGCCGTTCGAGAAGCGATTAGCCACGCATTGAGAGTATCGAAAGAAGGAGGATGTAATGTGCCTAAACCAAGACTGGTACGGGTTCACGACTTTTACCCGCATCCTGGAAAAACCTATGTCCCACACTGCACAATTCTTCACCAGTGCTCGGATGACACAGGCTGTTGTCGACACGATGTTCTCAGTTGCTCTCCAAAAACCACTCAAAGGGTTGAACTCTCTTTTTATGTAAGTCATCCAATGTACAAATACAACGACAACTCTTCGCAACCAATACACCCATAGCATTGTCATCTCTATTAGTCTCACACTCTCATTCCTATGTATTAGACCTAAATGCAAGTTATTAGTTTTTACACTGTCTCTTGCTCAATATTGTATATAGTCACTAGTGTAATATTGCTTACACAGTTAGAGTTGTAACGACAACGACAGGTCTCTGCTATTATATTATCAATTATGTGGGTGGTCGACGTGTGATGTAACTGATGTGTGTTCAAATGCTGCAGTTTAAACTTCTTTTCCTTCTTGCTTGATGTGTTTGTGTTGCACTTCGTATTATGCTGTCTGTGTCTGTAGCATTAACATTTTTCAATCTCATTTGACCCCCGTGAATGTGTCGTGCCATCACATTACTACATACTGATACTACATGCATATACGTACAAATACATTACACAGAATACACGCAGGTAGTTTACTCGTTTAAATCGTATTGTTACTTTGTTAGTGTTAGTTGGAGGCTTAGAGTATTAGTATAATATGGCATTCTGCGCCTATGCATGCTACATAGTTTAGTTACATCATTGCAATTGCTTTACTCGTACACAGTGCAGTGTACTTCTCAACTAATGTAATTCTGTAGTGATGTGGGGTAATGGTAAAATTCTATTTTGTTGCATTTGAATAGTTTCTGGTGTTCACAGACAGAGTAATACACTTTCGTCTGCAAGCATCAGTGTCAATGTGCCCAAAATGTACACAAATGCTTTAAAAATAGGAATTTGTCTACAAGTAATACAATCTGAACTTAACTGGTTTCCGTTTGGAATTTGGAATAAGAGAGAAATCTCCAAGTTAAGTCGAGTCTGTCTACGTCAAATAAAATCTCACCAGACGAAAACTTTCATTTTCAGTCTTCATTGCTTACAGTTTTTCATCCTCTTGCTTTTTATCATTGCACACGAATTTTCCCCTTTTGTATTTTTCTCCTTTTTTAGTCAGAATGCTAATGATGACTCTTTCCTCCAGCATTTCATTGGCATATTATATAATAATGATATATTCCAGCTATCCACATATAAGTATCTACCTACCACCACCATACCAGTCTATATACTGAAAACATGTTCTTGCAAAGTTTGTGAGACTTGATGGCAGGGCCATGGGAAAGAGGAAAAAGAAATGTGATGTGTCGTGCAGTTTTGAAGTTGAGTCTGGGTTGTTTAGTAATGTCACGATATTCATTTGTGTGTTATAGACACTTACGATGGATAGCTCTCGAGGATCTTCGGTGGAGAGGTTGGTGTTCTACAACCACACTGAATGCGAATGTCGTGATAAAATGGAAGAAATGATGCCCAGAGACTCCACATCGTTGTCTCCTTCTTATTCATCGCCAATGTCCCCAGGGACGATAAGTAACCATGTTCTCACTCCCTATACCACTAATAATGGAACCACCAGCAGCACCAGCAGTGTGGATGCTATTAGCACACCGCCAAGGCGTCACCACGCTCACCATACGACACACTTACACGAAAACTCAAAAAACAAAAATTTACAGTGAGTTTTAAACCAACATGTCAACAATTTAATATGATAGCTTAATTTATGCTGTATTAGACAGATTGCGATTTCCAAACTTTTACATTTACATTTACGTGTTGAAGGCCTGGGCTTGCGCAGTTCAAATTAAACAACTACGATTCAATCGTTCGTACAATTGTTTGAACTTTTACATTTACAATTAAAGTTCATTTTATACGTAAATTTGTTCAGCCTTTACATCATAAAATATTTCCATTTTTGTCCAAAATAAATCCAAAAGTAAATGCAAAAGTAAAAGTAAGAATTTTCGCAATCTCACAATTATAAAACTATGCTCGTTTTTATTCAATTTCGAGATTACTTGTTAAGATTTTGTGAAGCTATGTGGGAAGTTTGACTGAATTTGCTGTCTAACCTTCATTTCAGAATTTTAGATAGAGGAAACAATTGCGAATTGACAGTTGACAAGAATTGGTTAACTGTTGTTGTTAGAAAGGTAACGTGAATTTAATTAGTGTGTTTGTGTTTTGTTTGAAGGTGCAAATGTCCGTCTGCGTACACGGAACGTGTTTCGTCTGACGGGTCTTGCTCTTGCGATTGCTTTGACAAGCAGATCGACTGTTTGAGGCTGAAACGAGGGAAGGATTTTCTGAGCATGCAAGACAAATGGTAATGTTTATCTTTACAGTACAATACGCACTTTTGAATGCATGAGACATAATACGAATGTTAAGTACAGATCAAACCATATTTGTAGGTTTAGACGACTGCGTGACCAGTGTAAATAAACCATCGTCTCCCTTAATTGAAATTATGAGTGTAACTGTGTACTAATTCAACGCAGCAATAATTGGTTCTACTCATTTGTTGTGTATTTCTATATACCTTTTACAATGGAATAGAACACGTTGCTCTTGTATTTAGCTCGTTGTGTTGTTTTTATACACATGGGGTTTGTTAGGTTGGACATAATTGTCTATTTAGTTGTTACGTTTGTCTTTAATTATATTAATTTATTATCTAGGTGCGTTCAGTCCGGACGGTGCGAAATGCCTGATTGTGCCTATGGATCCTATATTCATTTGGCAGGACGTTGTCCTCGGAAGAAAGAGAGAAACAGCCAATCTCTCTCATGGCATCGCTATCTCATTCACTAAAAACACGAACACTACATAATATTATTATTATTGTTTGTACACTTACAATTAGTATATATACATTCTAGAGCTCGAATCGTTTCGCCTTTCGTATAAGATGGAAAAGTATTGTTGCTTTCAAAATTTCAAATACTGCAAGAAATGCGAACAGTGAAAAAACGCGGGGAAATAACTTTTGTCAAAGGGATGTTGAATTTCGAAGGTCAAAATGCCAATGTAGTATTACGTAGATATACAGGCTTATTATTATTATACCCTAAAATTAATGTAAGAAAGTCCCTTTCTCCTTTATGATGTGCATTTCCAGATTTTCAGGCAGTTATTTCTCAAAGTTTCAATAGCTATAGACAGTCTTTATGCTAAGGGATGGTGTATGTACACTTATACCCTTCATACTAGTCCCATTTAGTCTTTGCTATTTACAATATTTCTGCACACAAGAATAAAAAACTGAAAAGACCGAATTAACTTTTTTCCACCTCTCTGTCGACTGGCAAAAAGGTTTTTTACTCTAACCAGAGAAACCAGGGATGTTAACGGTAAATTTTACGTAAATTGTTAAAATTGTCTGCTGCTTGCCTGAAAATTGTATATAAAGTTTGCTATGCATATTATATATGTATGTATATTTTGTGTATGTATATTGGTATAATATGACACTACACGAGTTATAATAAGAAATGTTTTTATGGTAGAGTTATATATAGCAAATAAATTAGTTCATTGTTAGAAATGGAAAGTAATTAAAGTTCTTCTAATGCCGTACAAATTGACATTAACAAACAGAACACACAAACTCAATACTTAGCACAGCGTCTCATGAATTTGGCGTTTAATTAAACTGTGAAGTGTTACGTACACATTTGCTATAATGAAATTAATAGTGCTTTTTATAAAAAATCGTCCTTTGGACACTTTGGAGTGATGGAATTGGACAAGTTGCTAAATATTTGAAATTGTGTCAGCTTTCTGAATGCTTACGTCGGTGCTATATATAATTTGGCTTTCTGCCATATTTGTGCTGATTGAAAATACGTAGCGTTGTACAAACCACTTAAATAAGATTTATTTTGCTGTAGTTCAACTCTAATGCTTACTACTGTAAACACTCCACTTTACAATAATCACAATACTTCACTCTAATGTCTTGTTTGAAACTTTTCAAATGGTAATACTGTTATATTAGGCTACACTACATTAATAAGCAGGACTAGCTCTAGTAGTACATAAACACACAAACGTGGTTTTTCATTTTAGATTATTTAGAAAACAATGCAAGCATATAAGCTATACCACAAAAATTTTAATTTAAAGCGTCATCAGAGTTTTGCAAACTATGAGACCGATGGGATAAGCTATAAAAAATAATTGCTAGACTAACTATAATTTAAATTAGGAATTATTTGAACTCAATGATAACAATTATTATTGGACCAACTACCAAATACGAATTTTGTATGATATTATTATTCACGACTTGAAATAACAATGAAACTGGAAATGCCAAGACATGGGATTATTTACGTGTACTTCTAATATATAAAAACTTATGTATTGCTGCCATTATTATAGTTCATGCCATAACTATGCAAGTAAACTGATCCAACTTTAATATTGTCCTACTGATTCTACTTAAATAATAGCTACTTATTGTTAGACGTAAAGTAAATAACGTACAAATAAAAATGCGTATTATTCCATCCTGTACTTTTGACAGTGCACAGTAACACCAACTGTAAGAATCGCCTTAACGATTTTAATGACAATAGACAAAGAATGACATGTAAAATGTGTAGTTAGAATTATTATAATAATTATATGATGTTACTTACTTAATAATAGACTTATGCAATGAGATAGGCTAAGAATTGAATGCACTGCAACGGGATTACACCGTCTGCCTAAATATAATTTATGGATGTATTATTCATAGTGTAGTAGATTATCATTCAGTCATTCACAAAACAAAAGTTTATTATTGTTATACATGAAAAAGAGGTATATATATATAATTTGTATAACATAAAACTAAACCTATAATTTGTCCGAGTGTTAATAATCCGCCTAATTATAACCATATCCCATGTAATAAAGCCCAGAAACAGTGTCGTCTCATGCACATGTAAACACAACGTGCGTTCACAACATTTTTCTTATTCTCACTGAAGGGAATTGTAAAAGTTTAATGCTACTGCCTCAAAAAAGTTATTATAGGTTAAGCCATTTTTTAACGGAGTTTTTGTTTCATGATGTGGAATATAAGCAACAACTTTTACAAACCCTCTTATGCAATTTATTTCTCGTTAATTATTAGAAATATTGTTGAAGCATGATTTATGAAATGTGTGAATTAAACATTATGGCATAATAATATTATTATTGTGCAATGTATGTGCATATGTACAAAAGAAATATAAGAAATTAGCTTGTAGGCACGTTGCTAAATTGTCCACGGAATTAATTAGGAGACTATTCAGGAAATAGCAATCAAATTTGCATGTCTACGAAAAAGGGCAACTAAGGCAATTGGTTTGCAATATGACACCATGACACTGTTTCTCATTTAGACATTGCGTGAAAATGTTCTGGGCCACAATAAAGATTTGATTATGGTCGAGCCTTGTATTTATGTAGTATGTAGTAGTAGCAGAGCAAGACATTATGTTATAATAATGTTGCGTAGAATGATACAAGAATAAACACAGAATATTATTATACACTACGGCCGTATCCAAAAATAGATTTCGGGGAGGGCAAAATGCCCAAAAAATAGGTTATTTTGCCCTGAAAAGGCAAAATAACCTCTTCTTTGGAATTTGCCCGAGACCGGAGGGGGGGGGGGTAATTGCATCCTTGCCCACCCCCTGAATACGGCTATGTTATACACTATACTGATAGTATATTTGATAGTAGTGTGTTTAGAAGGTACAGTATATACATAGTCAAAGTAATCTTTGTTGAAAGATATATTTACAATTCAGATATTGCATTCATGTCACATTTGAGTCAGGATTATTATTAATTAGTATTTATTAGAGTTTAAGGTGTAGAATGTAAAACGTAAACCTACTGTCCTACATGTTCATGTATGGATCATTTAACACTTTGTATCTTCATACTATATTATACTACCATAATATTATAATAATAACATTACATGTAATGTCATTGCATTGTTACTATTATTACTATTATTATTATAACGGCCGTGTCGGCAATGTAAAAGTAGCATTTAGTATTTGTACTTGTGAAAGTATAGTTTGATTGCCAAATCAAGCCACTTCATCGTCACACCTTTTAGACCTTTTACAGGATCTATGTATGTAAATCTAAATCTCTCTTCATTATTAGATACAGCTTTGTCTCCCTATTGCCATCGTTCATTGCCCATTTCACTTCGTTGCAAATCTTAAGTAACACCAGTTTCTGCAATACACGTTTTATACAATATGCATTTGTAAATAGTCTGGAACAACAACCTTACAATAATATTATGACTATGAAATCTCCCTACGCTTGGTACGCAAAAATAATAAATCAATGAAGTTTTAAATCACGGGAAATTGTATGAACAGACGGAGATAAAAAGAATAACAATCCGGCTGTAATCCCATTTGTAATTTAAGAAAGTTGAAAGAAATACAATATAAAACTTTAAACACCAATCCAACCGAGGTTTGTGTTTCCCCATGGTGCATATTCAGTCCATGTGCCAGTACCCGTACTTCCTCATTGATGAGATCAGACAAGAGATGAAATTATTAAGCTGTTGTTTGCAAACTTGTGTAGTGCCATTCCTGAATAAACAAGCACACATTAAATAAAATGAGAAAAAGATGGAACGATTGACAAGAATGAGTATTATTTTTGGCAATTGACCATATGTATATGTAATGTAAAGCCCATGTACTTAAGTCTTTCCAACCGGATAAAGAAGAAAACCCGAAAGCTTCCCATAGTCCATTGTATTAATACAATGGCTTTCGGTTTTTATTCTTTATCCGTTAGGAAAGACTTAGATGGGCTTTACTATACCACAACATAAAATATGCGGATTTGAACTACTGAGGTTACAAATATTTATGGTACATATGTATGTTTGTGACAGTGCATAATAATCGTTCTGTGTGGAACAGAAAATTGCATCTTTTATGTGAAAACGATTTTCCGTGTTTATTTTACTCTTGACTCTGTATTTTAATTAAAGTAACATTAATATAAAGTGAATCGTAAATATAGAATTCCATATATTACAGCTGTGTAATTAGTTCATTGTATTGTAACGACTGCCATACTTCTATAATGATATTTATATTATAATTATTATTGTATTATACCTACAGATTTTGTAAAAGCCTTTCAAGAATGGTGAATAGATGTCCGTAGTTGATAACAAGTGTGTAATGCAAGTTGTGAAAGAGAAATGCAAAAAATGGAAGTGTTAAACTGCCATATTTATTTACTTTGCTGAATTATGAATTATATTGATAGAATTAGGTATTTCGAAAGGGAATAGAGTTTATAAGTTGTAAATTAATAACAATATGGCACACAATACGAATAGTATGTATTGTATACATACTACATACTCCTTCACACCACCACAACACGCTTTAATTTATATACCTTTTGGTATTATTAAATGTTATGCAACTGTAGATAAATTTAAACTGCCAATAAATAAATCTTCCTTTGTCATTTCAGTAAATATTCAGTTTTCATTTCTTATTGTGTTTTCATCAACGACTCCAACGTTTTCATCGAAAACTTTGGAGAGGGCGGTTGTGAATACGGCTTTGAATACCTTTTTCTTGCAAACGGATATTGAACATTGGGCTGTATCATTTAGCTAATCACCAAATTAAAATCATTTATGATGACTGATGACCATTTTTACTGAGGAATACAGTTTTTATATGTATATCATACTATTAATTTGTGATAACTAAATCACTCAGCATAATAATATAATATTATAAGTAGGTATAGGTAATAATATTTGATGTCATATTTATCTGAAATTATTTGAAGATGATGTACTTTGCATGAATCGCTAAAAATGATGCTGATAATATTCAGTTGAAAACATACAAATATTGTCAACACAATGTTTATGGATTTCCTGGAAGTATAACTAATAGTATATTATGTTATAATTACTATGCTGAGCAGCCTCTAATGGATGAAATGGCTTTCCATATTTATCTCAAGCCCATTGGATTATTTGGTGTGTATGCAAATTATTTGGTAGCTTGATATAATATTTGCTGAACGATGAGTGAGTGTATGGGATGACAAGAACAAAATGATGAATATTAGGTGCAATTTACAGCTCACCAAAAGGAAACCTGCAATGAATTCAGTATTCACATTCTCTGTTGTATCTGTATAGTATTATTGTTGTTAATATTATTATTGAGTTTGAGTTTATATTATTTAATACAGCTTCACATTACGATGTAATTGAAGTATATAATATAACCGAGTTTATTATCAATTTAGCGCTTGACCCTAAGATTTTATATGCTCTAATGCAATGTAATATTGAGAATAGATTACAGTATTGCCTGTATTAGTAGTCCGGGGCTACTATTTGCAAAATCGATCGCGAGGGGTAAGCTATTAATAGAGGGAGGCTGAAGAGGAAAGTGCGAAATAAAAAAAATATGATTATCAATGAAATCGTCGTTTTTCTAAACCCCTAAAATATTGAGAATTGTAAACGTTTTGCTTTATTTCACCGCGGCACATTGCCACACTGTATTGCACACAATAAAAAATACAGCGTACTACAAGAAACTAGGCTTCGCGACCCGTTTTGCTTCGCAAAACATAAAACTTCCTAACAAACGTTTATTTTGAGGTGACAAAAGAAACAACATAATTATTACTTGCAATGAATGATCCTATTTTTAT
>JAQFYB010002219.1:0-26046 GCA_034694085.1 Pogonognathellus longicornis | reverse complement strand
ATCCAAAAAGCTATAGCCATCCCATCCTCCCCATCCTTCCCATCCAAAAAGCTATAGCCATCCCATCCTCCCCATCCTTCCCATCCAAAAAGCTATAGCCATCCCATCCTCCCCATCCAAAATGCCGGATGTTGATGGGATGGGATGTGGCCGGCTGGGCAAAAGGATGGGATGTTTCCATCTCTGGACTGGAGATCCATTCATGACTTGAGACTTTTAGTTTGAGTTAGTTGAGGATTTATTTACTATAAGGCATAAGGTATTCACGTCCTATAAAACTACAACCTTCGAGTTCCATGTCCACCCAGTCCGTCCTCAAAAAGGTGTTTTCCATTCATCAGCAAAAAGCACATCAACAAAAAATGACTACACGTGGACATTTATGTTCAACTGAAAATCAGCTACCAGGATACACCCGATCTTTGAATGAGTCACTTATTGCTCTTTTGCCTTTACTCTTCTAGAAGTTCTTGAGAGCACAACACTCCTAGAAGCACAAGCCTTGGATTCTCACTCGATCTTTTCAGCAAGCGCTTTACATCATTTCATTCAATAGAGTTGCTTGACTCCTGCACAACATTGCTTTTCCTTTCGTCCCGTTTCATCTCCACATCACAGCATCCCATTTCTTTCTTATGCCTGTATCAGTCTGTGTATGTATTAGAGTAGAAATTCGGCTGCTCTTCTAAGGCTATTCGAGATTTCTAATCTTATAGGTTGTCCATCAGACAAGTCTCTGCAGACTGCAACCAACCTGCCCTAGCCAAATTAATGTATATCATACAAAAACCACACCTACATTTTCATCAACGTCGTTCCTTCTCCTCCATCTAATCTATCCCCATTCAATACATTTTCCAATACTACTACTACATACAATCTCTAATCGTTCAATCAAATTACTACCCTTTCCACAAAATACATGCCGTGATAAATTCTAAACCCAAAATCAAATTGAAGTGTCCGATAATCCAGACATAACTCAATGGTGTAGACAATAACAATAAAATAAAAGAGATTTCCTATAATATACTACATACTAAAATAGACATGGCTTATTTAAATAAGAAAAATAACACCTGTCTGTTTATCCACATCGACAATTCTCACTTAATTCTGATAAATATTATTATTCTTGTAAATTAGAAGTTACACACAAGATATGCATGTAAGAGAAAAAAAAACTCATTTTTTTCATTTCAGAAACAGAGTGTTTAATTCGAATAATATAAAACCAAGTTAGTAGAAATTTGAAGTGGAGTGTAAAGCGATAAATAAGTATACCTATATGAAATATGTACAGTACAGTGGAAGGATGGACACATTATGTAGGTTTTTACACAGCTGCTTTTTAACTCTCTTGAGTTGTTTAACTTTGAAGAATGTTTAAGAGACAGGGGAGACAGTTGTGGAATAGACTTTGCCTAAAAAAGGAGATAATACTGTCATACGTAAGATGCAGTTCAAGTTGTCATTTGGTTTTTGTCAAACTGTTTTATTATACAGGTGAACTCTCATAATATTACACTCAACCTTCCTCTGTGGTTGGTGGTTCGTTTGATCGCCGTGTGGCTTAAAAGAGTTCATTCTGTCTCAATAACTTTGGGTTGTGATCAAACAACTTACCATGAGTCATAAAAATTCTCGACTCTTCAACTAAAATCTCTTTTAATTTAATGCATAAATATGGCAATGCAAACCGTCTTCAAACCACATTCAAGGCAAATTAAACAAATGAAGAAGAGCCGAGCAAAATAAAAATTCTTTTCCGTCCGACTACATTTTGTAAAAGGCAAATACTGATATTTATTATAACAGAGACTAAACAATAATAAAATAAGAGAGTATATTCCACCTTATCCTTCTATTAAACTGAGTTCTAAGTAGGGATGACGAATCTAATACGTTATCTGCAATATGTTCTAAGCTATCTTGAATAATTATGGAGAACAACATCTTACATAATTTGCGTCATTTACAAGGAGCAGCAGCATTACTTAAAGGGCAAGGATATTTATACTGCTGATTTGTAATTTAGGCAAATAAAGACAGTTCATATAAATGACAGACATAATAGTTGACATTTTAATATGACTGAACTATGAGCTGTGAGTGAGAGATATGAAAAAGTTGCACGATTTCACAGCACATACAATTATTTTTATTTCATAGCCTTTTGCCCAAACGAGATTTTCTAATTTACGTGTGAGGTTCTCCAACATGGATAAAACACAAACACGATTTTGACAAAATTCCAATAATCCTTAGAAAGAAACTTATATACCAAAAACCATCTTAAGTTGATCTCCCTGAAAACATGTTTTTAGTTATTTAACGAGTTACGTTTCCATTTAATATTTTCAACTCAGCTTTAGAGGAAATTCAATTTTTGGAGGCATGCTTTTTATAATTTAAAAGAAGAGGGGTATGTCAAAATACAGTTGTTACAATAAATTTAGAAGTCTGTTTTACCTGAGACTTTTCCATTCGTCATAATATTATAAGCCTGACTTGGATATCGATACCAACTCTATTAATTGCGCATTTGCATATTCTTGTGTATCTAAATTAGTGAGAGTTGCAATTTCAGAGATATACACAGAAGCAAAAGTTATACCTACAAGAGTAAATGTTTTTCTTTGTAATGTGTAGTAATACATAGTGATGAACATGAAGAAAAATATGTTGTTGTTGGAGGGTGTATACGGAAAAACTGAAAAAAAAGATAGAAAATGAGCAAATTCTTTTCTGTGGTGACTACACAGACTGGTTAAAGCTGAAGTTGTGAATAATGTGAGTAACTCTTATAATTGTTATTCCTGTGGCCATGCACTCTACACTCAAGTGGGTTGGGTACACACAAACCGACGCAAGATCGAGAGGTGTTTATGTCAATGTCTGTAACTTGTACAAATAAGTTAAAAAGAAAAAGAGATTGAGATAATGCAGCACAGCATAATAAACTAGTGCTACACTACACACAACTACAACTGGTATAGCGCCGTAAAAAAGGCAGCGTACATTGTATGTGTGCGAATATTAAATAGGTGTGTGAGTGATTAAATGTGTGTGTGTTCTATTGGAAGCAAGAAGAGGTAGTTTCAGCGATGACTCATTGTCTGATTTCAATCATGATTTTTTCATTGACAATACTGGCATTAATATCATACTTAGTAAACGTACGTTGACTAAGCACATGTTATTATACATTCTCAATACTTGCTCTCATAAAGGAATTATGGAAATATTACGATGAGTCACCTATTCGCAGACACACATGGCAATTCGGATGAATAATAACATGCATGGCTAATACTTGGTAGTAAAAGACTGACACTCATGTGTAACCCAGTTCAAAATAGGTTGAGATTTCGATTAGAATCAACTCAGATGGATGCCGTATCCATGTATCGAATAAAACACAATAAACTCTATCAATCACTAATGCTGCTAAAAATTGATGCCATTCTTAGAACCAAAGCTGAATTTGCCAACAGTGTATACCCATATACATACACAAGACATTATATATACATCCAGTATAGCTATGTTAATACTATTCCCACTTACAATGAATGCATTATTTATTGTATACATGACTTACGTCATGGAAAATCGATAGAAGCATTTATTTTAGCAATATACATAATGTCTGAGGTATATTGTACTAAAGCTGTTGCGTATCGATGTGGACAATATATTAAAATATTGGCGAATGAATACAATAGCAAAACATCCGCCTACAATGAACATTGACTTAAATACATAATAATTATATTCATTGTTAAAAATAGATTTGATAATAATTTATAGATTGTGCTTTTATAATTCATCGATAGTATTGAACCCTGATGATCTGTTTGATGCATATGCGAACAGTTGAGACTTTGAGACTGACTATTATTTTGGATATTTACTTTAGATGATAAAAAGCTAGAATATACAAAGTAAACATTATATTAGTATTAGTGTAGGCGGTAAACCGTTTTTTACTGAATTACATTATAACAGGTCTTAATGTTAAGTTATATACGCAAAAGCCGAAAGACTATTATTGGAGTTAGTATTACAGTTGCTTTAGTTTTCAATCAGCTGATAAATAATTGTGAGACATACCATATCAATCAATTTGTGGTCATTGTTGCCCGACATTAAGATATCCTGTGGTACTGTGACACTTCTACGGAACAACTTAGGCTTCCGTAAATCATTCGCCATCCTCATTGGGTCTTCCACGTCTACACTCTCACTCCTGAGCATCTTCATGACAATTTTAAAATCATTACACACTCCACTTACATATTAGCATGTTCTATATATTAATAATTGCATTCGTCCAAATTAATGTGCACACCTTAATATTCACCTGCACAACTCGGCCAGACCATTCCATCAAAAACGGATAGTCTGGCTTTTTGAGAAATAACATTGAAATAATTGAATTATAGTAGGTCAATAATATTTGGGTTGGTGTATCTACTCAGCCCTATAAGGATTTTATAGCGACAGACTAATTTGGTTGGCATAATCACCACAGAGGCAGAGGCGTGATCTATTAAAATGCTACGCACTTATTGTTAGCCGAATTTTGATTTCTATACACCACACTGTGATAGATCAACCAAAGTTATGTCATACAACGCGTTAAAGATTCCACCACATTTCCTTTTGCTTATTGTTAAATGACTAATCATGGTTTGACTCTAACATAAAATATCAAATGATAAATTCACACCAATTCTAAGGAACTTGAGATATATTCATACAAAACTATGTACCTTCGTTTGACTAACTGTGATCCTTTAAAAGTACACTATGAAAAGTAATGCTTATATAGAAACTGAGAACCGCCTACTGATTTCCATTTGCATTGAGTATTTGTTTGCTTGTAAAAGATGCGCAACATAAATACACTTTGCTTGCTAAAATATGGCTAGGTGTATGGTATACAAATACATAGTGTACAGTTCATAATAAAAGGACTAATATTAAGCATGAGATTGAGGGACTGAAGAAGCAAAGATCTAATTATTAGCAACAAGGACATTAATATGCTGCATTGCTTGTTGATTGTGTGTATACACACCAGACACAAAGAACAGGACATTGCATTAGAGAAACCTCTATACACATTCAAGATTCAAGTAGTTGTACTCTTTTGAATGTTGCCTGCGTACTTCATCATTACAATGTAAACGCTTTAAATAAATGTACAGATACTTGAATTTATTCTCTTTATTAGGTTTTTATGCATCATGCAGTGTATCTCTATATTGTCCTACCTTACCACCACAGGCTGTATATGTAAGTGAGCAACAATAGAATAGTAGTATACATATTGACTCTATGGCTATGCTGCTTTGCAATATGCAAAGCTGGTACTGCCTAAACACTTTTATAGAATTGCATAGTTCTTATACGATGTAGATATAGAAAAGAGTGTGTTGTTTGTACGTGTGTCTGTATATGTACAGATACAAGTACGAGTACCAAGCGAACCAGTATGCAGTACATTTGTATGTGTATGCCAGAGAACACTGCATTTTATTCGTCTTTGTTACATTGCTTGAACAACAACTAAAGGTCAAACAAAATGCAGCACGTTTATTAGATTTTGTGCGTGGGAAGACGTTCCTTTCTTTTCTATCACTGCAGAAACTAACATCGATCTACGTCTGAGGAGATTTCATACAACAGATTTGTTTATAATGATGTTTTACACTGCAATGTACTACGCGTTAGTGTATGGCTATTTGGCTATACTGATAGTGTAGTGCTTGCTCGATGTAGCCATGCATGTATTTATCTTGGTGTCTAACTGGCTTTTAGCATATTATTATTGCCATATGTATATTCTCGGACTACTCACATTCACATTACTATCATTTATGCTTTACTACACTGACTGAGGTAGAAAAAGATTCATGGACATAATTCACCTGAGATTCGAAGAATTCTAAATAAAAATGACACTGGGAAAATGAGTGCTGTAGAAAAACTTTTTTGAGGGAACAAAATTATGAGTAAAAACACGGGGTCGATGATAATAATATTATTATGAATGTATTTATGTATATTGCGAGTTACAACGTGACCGTATCGTGCATCTTCAGAATTCAAGTATTTTAGTTAAAAACGTGCATATAATTATGTTACTGCTTGGTTTCACTGTCATTATTCGATGACATTGACAGGAAGGAGTTGTGGAGCGTAGCAGGTGTTGCCAATTACTTGATCTGTGTGTCTGTGTGTGTGTCTACAGGCCCACACTTTGCTTTGCCTCATTTGCCTTATTATTACACTGCCACGATGAATCTAAATAGATTATTGTTCACGAGCATTGCAAATTGAAGCCATAACATCATGACGCTGAACATGAAAGAATCGCTCAGATCCACCTTCCTATTAAATATTTCTACTTTAACTATTACGGCTTTATCACACAATAATAATATTTACGGTGTACTGCATACTAATATCATCCTATGTTAATGGACTACATCCGTGTGTGTTCGCAGTGTGTTAAGTCCTATATGCACCTCGAGCTAAGGTAACACATGGAAAAGGTAAATCCTAGCAGAAGAGCAACAGGTGCAAAGCAATCACTTACTTTACTTTTCAACAACACAAACGCCACACCACACACACGGACACATACACAGATACTAGATACACATACATTCAACCAGATCAAATGTATTCTTCCTATAATATTTTATGCTCTTCTCTATACCTGTCTCTGTCTCTCACAAAAGTCTCATTCTCTGTGCAACTCTCTAAGGATGCTACACTCAATGAGTAATATTAGATATGAACTAGTGCCATGTACAAGTGTACTGCATATCATCACCACATTATAATATTATTATTGTGTGTGTCTCATCATTTGTGCATTTCACATTCAGACGAGATAAGTATGATTTCTAGTTCGCATGGCATGGCACACATTTGCAAACGTTGAACGTACTTTATTTACCTGTTTTCATAATAAAAAGGGATGTAATATTTGCGTACATAATTTTGTAACCTATCCCTTGCCTTATATAGCTATATAGCCTAATAAGTATTGGATCGACCAGATCCTATGTCATTATCGACATTGAATGATGCTGAATCACTTCTACAACATACTATCACATCACACTCAATTTCCAGGAAAATATAGGCTGAAAATATGAGCATGATCAAGGAGAGACATATGATATGCATGAGGGCAATTATTAGTTTCATACAACATATGAAATTAGTTATATTATTTAAGTTGTTTGTCCATAAGAATTTTATTAACGTACTAAAAGCTTATATTATGAGAGTGACGTGAAGTAGCATAAAACATATTATCACTCTCTCTCTCTCTTTTCTTGACATGGCAATAAAAAATGCTTTAATTTAATGTGTAATGTCTCGTTATTACTAACTCACTAACAAGTCAAATGTGATTTGTCCTTTGCAACTTTTATACTATTTGCTTTACTTATTCGATTGTAAGTTTTTTACACGTTAAAACTTTTATTAGTACTAGTATAAATGCTAAATGGTATACACATTTACATAGCAGCCAAATGAAATGATGCTGATGTAATGTAATAAGCAGAGTTCTGAGTTCTTATAAATTGCGTGAGAAGTTATACCGCTGCTGATAAATCTATCGTGTACTCCTGCATGATACACACTACACACATACAACATTGTAGTGGTATCTACAGTACAAAGTCTGTTAGTATTAAATTACACAGCAAAGATTTTATTTTATAAGTTTGTGCTATCTACTACGGTAAATGACGACAGGGCAATAAATCTACCTTTATGTAACTTATGTGGTGCATTGAATTAGCATTTTAATTTCTTGTCTGGAAGGTATATTACTACAATATATTTTATAGGTGATATAGCTGAAAACAATTCTAAGTAACAATGACTTGAAGAAAAAACAAGAACATGCAGATTGTTTACGTTGTGCCTATTACCTATGTGTTTAACTTATCCAAGTACTTGAAATATTATTGTTAGTACACATCATTATAGAGTGTAATGTACTAACACATCTGCCAATCTGCCAGAATATGCAATGAATGACTAATCCGCAGTCTAGTCTGATCTGAACTTAGGCCAAAAGCGAGGGAATTGTATGCTACACCTATATACTCATGCGTGTAGAAATCCCACTGAAAGAATCTAGAAGAATCTTCAAGAATTCATATAAATTCAAAACAGTGTTAACAATAAGGTATGTGAGTATTTGTGTATTGTGTTGCAATTAAACTACGAACTACTCCTGCATTGATATCACTGTGTGACTGTGATTGTGAGTGGCGAGCTTTGTCTTCATTGTTTCAATCACAGTTTTTAATTCCTCGAGGCTTTGGAATATTGTACACGTATTCGCTGATATTCGCACGATGACTCAATCTTTCTTACGCCTATAAAATCACATTTTTGACATCTAGTACAATATAATGATATTCCACTGGCACATTTTTATAAGGAGCATGTATAAAGAAAAACCATAACAACTTTTCATGCAAATTACGAAGGGAAACTTCTCAGTCGTTCATAATGGTTAGGGAATAGCAATATTTCATATTTTGTTAGCTAAATTGAAATTGGTTTAAAGCGTAATGACTTATTCCTGTGTCTGGAGATGTGTGAGCTCGCAGACAACATTATTTGCGCTACTGTGATATTAGCAAAGTCCATTATGCACCTAGTTCTTTTAAATTCCTCGTTCTTTACAGACCAGTTTTTTTAAATTCTTTGAGTGTTCTTATTGTCACTCTATTAATATTAACGTATTCAATATTGCAGTTCTCTTTACATTTAATGCGTTTCAACGATCATGTATGCCTGTCAATACCATGTAAATTTGTAAGATGCAGAATTTATGAGGTGGGTAAATCACTAAGGGATGTAATACACTGAGGTGTATATTGAACAGAGTATATGCACACCATCACGTGTATTAAGTTTTATTGCAATGGAGTGTGTATGGCATTGTATTGTACTGTGTTATGTAATGTGTTGTGGTACTGCTATCACTAACAACAGAAAGTATGTAGTAAAATTTTAATTGCTTCGGGAATATGCAATTGCACATAGAAAACCGTATATTGTCTGCCGTGCCTTCTTTTAAGTTTACAGTAATGTTTAGATGATGTCCGATGTGGCTTCCATTTGAAAGATAAAACACACCGATATACGCATTCGTATATATATGTCTGTGTGTAATGTACCTATGTACTATCTTAAACATATATACTACCGCAATTCTCATAGCGTGGCGGTGAGCGTGATGGAGGTTGTACTTAAACGACGTCGCCCAAAAATCCTAACTTTGAGAATCGCTTCCCCCAATTCCCGCTTAAAAGTTGTTTAACTGTACTCTACACTTCTCCTTCTTTGACGACTTCGTAAATGCATGAAATATAAAACAACGCCAAACTTATTTCATATCTGCTCTCATCACACACGATCTTCACTTCCGTCTCATCCATGATACAAATAACTTCTGAATACAAATATTATTTATTTTTATTTATTTGTTGTCTTTTTTGTTAATTAAGTTATAATGTCGTTTATTATTAATTAATCTGCCATGAACGATTCCGGTTCGGTTCCTAAATTTTATTTAAATTGCCGGTTCGGGTATAAAATATATGGTTCCGGTTTGGTCCAGTTCCTGGAACTTTTAAAATCTTCCATCTCTAAAAGCTACTAGAGTTTACTAACCGCCCTTTTCATTTCTAATTTACTAAAGTGGCTTTATGTGGTTCATATTATTATTGTCAATCTTTTTACGAAAAGGTTGCTTACATCTCTTTATTTTGCGTATTGTTCTACTAATTAGTAAATATAATTTTTGTAAAATGATGGCTTTCGGTAATTTTCTAAAAAAAATGTGTATTTTTATTCATAATGACTTGTAAGCATTCTTAATAGTTTAAATGCACATTGTAGGCACTAGAATAGTGTGGAATGAGACTACCTATAGTAGCACTAGCAGCAACATCATATTTTATAACCCAACCGGTTTCGCCAAGAAACCAGTAAAATCTGAAATACTACAACAAACATTACTTGGCACTTGGCAGAAACGAAACTCAATGTCATACTAAACAGAAAACAATAAAAGAACCACTGTACTTCAGAAATGTTTAGTAGCTCGGAGTTGTATCGTTACAGAATACTAAAAGGGAATAATTGCAAATGTTATGTACAGATTAGCTAACAAACTTAACAAAAAAGTACTTTAAAGAAAAAAATAATGGGGTGAAACTCTTTCTACACCGAAAATAGACTCATTCATAGCTTTGCATTGCATTGCTTGGATTTAACAATGCGTAGCTTGCTTCCACATTCAGCTTAATCTTCAAGCAAAAAAGTTCTCTTATAAATGCAGTCTTAAATGTTCTATGCAGTAATAAGCCAGACATTCGCATACACATAATAATATACAATATTGCAAAACCCATTATACGTTTTATGAGTCATTTATATGTAAAAGATAACAACAGTAGTAAAAATAAGTACAATGCAAAAAAATGTACCTTTGTAATATAGCCGAAGCAAGAAATGTTCTGAAGAAAAACCAAAATCCGGTTAGATATTACTTCACCGAAAATATTTGAGCTTAAGGTCGAATTCCTTGGAAGAGACGAAGGAAAGGAGACAATGAAACACAAACACTACGCGATAAACTCACTGATAAAATAAAATTATTATTTGAAATCTCAATTCAAGAAAGAAACCATTCACAAAGAGTCAGCACATTAGCGTATGCATGTACTATGTATGTAGGTTGCTATTTTTCAAGAAATAAAGGCAAGAATAAAGGCGTAGAAACGTTATAATATAATAGAAGTAAATGAAGAGAAGAACGAGAGAGAATTCATGAACCAGTCACAATTAGTAAGATACTACACACTTGCACAAGATACTCACGCGATCACTTATTATTGTTCTATGTGCATAATCATAATGTAATATGAATCTTGTCTATAGCTAACTAAGAGATTTTATTCGCAAAAATGTAAATGAAAATTGAATAAAACTGAAACTACAAACGATGCTACTACAAATACGAATACCTCTACACTTGTTCACCGTTACTATTTACTATAATATTATAGCTGTAACTAAACTGTCCAATATAATATAACACATACCATACCTGTTCAAACAACTGAAGCCAACTAGTAAACGTAGCACATGTCTTAACACAAAGAGCAACTACTTAAGTTATACGATTGTACTTTTATTTCTGAAATTTTATTTCTGCACTACTCCCACTAGAAGGAAGAAGGAACTAACAATAAGAAGATGAATTAATCAAGAATTTTCCAAGAGTTGCGAATAAAAAGAAATGTGAATAAAATAACTAATGACGGCAGAAGACTTGAAAAGGAGTTGGACTGAACTAACTAAAGATAGTATTGCAATGCTAGAATCCAGTGATGACAACAATCTATGACGAATTTCATGTTGTTGTAACCCACAAGAAGGTTGGAGGTGAACTGAGGCTGTGAGGCAGTTACATGAAGCAGGATGAAGAAAAGTTGTGGTGTTTGTAGCAGGAGCTGCACTATAGGCATTTTTGAGACTCGAATTGGCCTAACCATGCTGTAAAATAAAACATGAGACTTTCTTGGGACCATATTGAACCGATGTTTTAAAAGGATCTGGTAGTCCAAAACCCCACTAATCATACCCCATTAACAGAATAACCCAATATTGCCCCTTTCAGAAGTTATTGAGGTTTAAAGTTGAGTAGTCAAAATGGGTCTAAATTTATTACCCAGGTAACACAATGCATTCCATGAACATCAAATTGGTTACATACAATTAATGATTTTTCGTTTCCCAATACATGGCGGGCAACTAGTTGGCCGAACCCCAGGTGGGTTTATTTTGGAAAGAGCCCTGGTGTCTCGTAAAAAACACCAACTTTTCAGCTCAAAGTAGGATTCCCAACTGGCACAACCCGTAGGGGCACTGAGCTAAGGTAGTATAATTTAGCAAACCCAAACAAATAATAAACAAATAAGTATAGGACAAGAAAAGAATCGTTCCCTCGTATAAACATATTGGTTTCGGATAATTTGCATCAATTTCTGAAATTTTGGAAAATTTGGATTTTCTAAATGAACTGAGCCTTGAAGATAATGGTGAATAAGACGACAGTTAATAGTATAGATTAAATACTTATATTTCTGTGTCCCTGTCAAAGATTACTCAAAACAAATGTAATGAAATATATATTCGCAGAGTGCAGATGAACATTAAAATTTATTTTACGGGATACCGGGGCTTTTCCCAGAATAAACCCACCTGGGGTTCGGTCACCCTTTGCCGCCATGTACTGGCAACCGGGGGATAAAATCATTTAGTAGGTATATGGAACAAACTTGATGTTCATACCGCATTTCCTCTAATTTTAGCCCACCCTTCTAATGGCAGATTAGAAGGGTGGGCTAAACCCCCTCCAATTATAGCCCCCCTTTACATCCATTTAGCATATTTATAGCCCCCCTCTAATGGTAGCCCCCAGAATGAAATTTCTCAGTTTACTGTATTACGGGCTGCCAAAGTGGATAAAACGCGACTTTAAACCCGCGAAATTCATATGGAAAAAGCAAATTTCGATATTTTATAAATAACCCACCCCTCTCTACTTATAGCCCCCTCCTTGACATCCAATTTGCAAATTATAACCCGGGGCTTAAATTAGAGGAAATACGGTAGAATGAATTTTTTTAACAGGGTTATCAATTTACACCCATTTTGACTACTAAATTTTAAACCTCAATAACTTCTAAAAGGGACAATATGTGGTTATTCTGTTAATGGGGTATGGTTAGACGGGTCTTCGACTACCAGATCCGTTTAAAACATACGGTGCCATATGGTGTCAAGAAAGTCCCATGTATTTTACACCCAGATTAAAGGCCATTTTGAATCTCAAAAATGCCTATAGTGAGGTGCTGTGTTCTTTCTTGGTGTGTAGAATTGAAACTCTATTAGACTCTAGGCTAGAGATTTGTTCGTGTGTTCATTACAGGCATAGAGACAGACACACACATACATTCATACGTAACTCTTTCACACAGTAAGACGACAGTCAAGACAAGTAAAACCAAAGTTAAGTGCATTCGTTAGTCGTATCGTATCGTATCTCGTATCGTATGGTCTTTGACGTCTCGTCGTCGAGTCAGCTTGATATTACTACTGGATGGAGATGGGAGGATCTCTGATGAGCCTCAGCATCACAAATGCACATTCCCCTCTCTCAATATCAATACCTAGTCCGCTAAACTAAACGTATCTTGTTCTTGTCGTCCATGTGTGTGTACATCCATGTGTAGTTGCTCTGGTGTGTACTGAAATTGTCTGAAATTGTGTAGAATGTTAATATACCATGCAAGATACGCTTAACGCTACTACAACTCCCATACCACTTCCATGCACTACTACTACAGCTATATTACACGATACGATACACATAGTACGACTACCAGCTAAAGCTGGTAAGTATCTGAGCTCAGTATCTCCGTGTGTACTCAGACTGAGATGATGAAGACTCATACATACACACATTTTTCTATCTACAACTATCTCATAATATTAGTAGGGTACATACATTTATAATGTTGTGTGCTTTGCCCACCATAATATGACTATTACTACACAACTAGCACCAGCATTTCATAATATGATCCAATGATCATCGTGGGCATCTAGATGGTTCTTTCCCGATTACATTATTTACCACAGTTGAGTAGTCGTGGTATTACTTCTTCATTATTGTACATAAACGTTATACTACACACCAAACTCAAACGACCAGAGTCATATTAAAGAACTTGCAAGAACCCCACACATTCCTATGACCAACAAAGTACACCACACACAACAACCATATACACGGATACACGGATAAAATACCATTACACACAGCATTTACAACAAAGTGCGCCTCACACATGCACACTTCTATCCATGGACCAGACACCACACACATATTTGTATGCTGCATTTATGCACAGTTTCACATGTAGCTCCAAGTTAAACTCAAATTATTCTGTATACCTGTACACGGATAATTTGTTTGTAAATTCACACTTTTCATATAATAATAACACTAACTATACTACAATTGAGCTATGTGCGAGATGCGTTCATATTCTCAATGTGCGGATAGGATTTGATAACGTATAGTGTTAAATACTGGTTAATACTGTATGGTATTGAAGATGTAATTTCTTGCACTTTCGCTTTGTAGCATAATATAAAGTGCAACTAAAGTTTTTAATGTTTATTGTTACTAGTTTGTGTATCAGTTGTGTATATAATACATACAATTTTGTTATCGCTACTTCCATCACAACAGTCATATTATGTGTGTTTGTGCGATAGGTGGGCAAACAATTTCCTGGTGTGGCCAAAATGGGGACAACCCTTTCAAAGTTTACAAATGCGTTTACAAACAAACACGTAATACCTAATCGCGTTGTTTTGTAGAATGTTTGATGATTCTGAAAATATTTAAGCGGGAAGGTTGTTGGCATGATCCGTGTGAGCAAAAGATGGGGTTTTTATTTCATTTTATTGTACATATGAACACATAATAACAGTTAAAGATAAGATAAATGGGCGTATAGAACATAGGTATTGTTATTTGTTTGTACAAGCATATAATTACGCAAATAAGTACACATACACAACACACTGTAGAGATATTATTTCCAAAAAAAGTGTAGTGTACATACGTACATGATTATTTGATAAAATTGACGCTATTATGGAGCCAGGAAGATAGAATAAACAAAACCATGTATAAAATGCTTATGAAGTTGATAATTAGCAGTTTGTACTCATGTCTCAAGTGTACGTATATTTTGCACGGATGATATTTGCAATGTTGAACAAAACATTGCCACTTGTTAAACAGTCTTGCAAAACTTTGTACTTTACACACTTCACAACCATGTTATGGTTTCGTTACATTCCTGTTGACAATTGTTGTCAATTACAAGTAAATACTATGAATTCTAAGAATTGTGTACACAAGTACGTACTACACTGTAAAAAATTAATCGAGCATAATAATTTCAATACAGAAGCAGTTTTTATGTTGGTCTGTTGGCAGGTAACGATAAAGTTGTAAGGGAGCACAACATAATATTATTACAATAATACTAATAGTGTTTACGAGATAGAAAATAAAGAGGGCTTTAATACGTATACTTGCACAGAAGACACTATTTAATATTATATTCATCTTAAATATACTATGCTAAGGTATTTAATATTTAATATGAAATGAGTATTGACATAACTGAAAGTTCATTCCTCGCAAAACTTTAATAATTTCAAAATTAGAGAAAACAGCGTTTTCAGACTCTTCATTAATTGTAACTTTTGAAAAGATTACAAGTTTCCCCATAACTTGTAATCTAGGTTCCCAATAACTATGCAGTATAAATAGTATAATGTTATTGTACCTACATACATGTATTCTAACTCTATGGATTCTCAATCTCAATGAACATTATAACCATTTTAATGCCTATTTATCAATGCACAGCAATATAAATGATTGTATTACAAATTTGTATTAATGTGTTCCATTATGCAAATCTTTTTAAGAGGAGCATGATATGTAATAACTTGTACATTATAGATACACCTAATAATAGCATAACATGAAAGAAATGGACTGGATGTCCTAATATAATAAGATATGCATCTGTGACAGTCAGAAAATAATCAAACATAAAGTTTGTGTGTCCCACTCATCAAAATAGTGAATATGAAAACATCCAGGAAACTGACAATGAGTTAACGAGCGAACTTAACTCGAACCTTGCCACGTCAATCCAGCTAAGTTGAAAATATCATGGAACAATCCTGAATAAAAGTGTAAAATGAAGTCAAATAAAATTCTGTTGACGATGCAACAACAAGAAGTTGTGGAGAAGAGGCATAGCTCTAGAAAAACGCGTAGCTAAGAAAACATTATTAAGATACTCCATCTCATGCTGTAATCTTAGGACAGCAAGCAAAATCATCTCTTGTACATCAGTCCGCTGAATTTTGCGTCATTGGATGGAACATATATATACACATCACTCTAAGTACAACCACACTAAAAGCAAAATACATATGAATGTGTACTGTGTAGGTAAATATGTGCAATGTGTATGTATAAGCAAAGTATAAAAATATTTAACATTTGAATCATCCTTTGAACTACTTTGATCGCCTACGCAATTAATATTCCAAGTCAATTCGTAGTACGACTACATTCTTAGTATATAGAAGACTGCACATCACATAATATCGGAATCTTGTCTCTATACAAACTCATTTTATCAAAGAAGCTTCATCTAAGTGAATATGTACCTTCTTACAACAGTCGCAGTCTTCGCGTTTCCTATATTCCTATCTTATTAACGTATTTGTATGTGTAATATATTATATACGTAAGATAGTATTATAATCCTCCCACTATTTTTCTATTTTGTAGCTATTCCTAGCTTATAGTTTCTATAAATCTTCAGTGCACTTAGTGCAGAATAGAAACTAAATGGTAAATATGAATGAATCTCTAAATATACATTAACATAAATACACACAGAGTAAATCTGTGTACTTACATAATCGATCGATGAGTATTCATACACGATGTAATAATATTATTGCGAGTTCCAAGAAAATCTTTCATTCATACTTTTGTTTCCTTGGAATTTTCCAACGGTTTACGAGCATGGGTTATAAAAGAGCGTTTTTATGTTTTCAATGTATTAGCTTCAAATAATTACGGCATAAAATTTGTTGTCGGAGATGTAAACACGTAAACACGGTTGCTTGCTCAAATATTATACCAGATTTCCGCAAAAGATACGAATGAGACTTTAACTCAAGAGCAGGTTTAAGTACTTGAACATGGAAAATAACATACCATTGACAAAACTGGCAGCATTCACTGTTATTCTAGCATTTCGCAGTACAAATAACATTTAATAGTGAAAGAACACAATACAACCTTACGACAATCTGTAGACAGATTTTTAATTTGATTGCCCTATTGTATCCAGGGGAACTGTAGAAGGGTTGTTAAATATAATATGGCTTTTAAAAGAATGTTGACGTAAAAATGTCGCATTAAGGTGCTTTAGCGTATCAAATCCACATACCATGCACTCAAATCAAAAAGGAGAGTTTGGCTGCTATTCGTATGCGGTAAAATATAGGGGTGACAATAAATACCAACTACTTAAATTCTTGTTTATTATATTTCCATTAAGAAAAAGTGTTTTTAAATATAAGAGTGCAATTAAATTTGAAATCACCTACACTTCCTGCAATAACTGTCAATGAGATGTAGCATTTATTTGTATTCTTGGAAATTATATATTATTCAAATGTCGCAAGAAATCATAAAGCATCTAAGTATCTCTTTCAATTTTTGGAAGTCATCCCAAACCATTTTTACGAACAAATAGCACAATTTTTTGCGTCAAACTACGCAGCTTCTACATTCCGTAAAATGAAAGTCATTACTACAGTTCACTTGTACAGTTTATGAATCGTTGAAAATAAAATAACCCTCTTTGTCAATCATTCCTTAGAATTCTTTTACTTCCACTTTACAAAATTATTGCATAGGTATAGGTAACATACCAGCTGCATCAATATATTACAAAATAGAGTACGTGTAGTACCTGGCTAACTGTTATCTCAAGCCATTTCTGAAGTATAGTCCCGAAGCCTGAGTTACATAAGGTGTGAAAGACTATGAAATAATAGACTTATTGACCTTATTTTTTAACTTGACTTTGCTAAGACCCAATAGTACCTTTATCCAGTTTGAAACAGTTATCTCATACCGTTCTAATCTTCATTAAACCCACAGGATGTGATGGACGTACGCGGAGACACAACGTTTATTATATAACTTTCTCACGATAGTTAATATTGAAGATAATTTACAATTGGAAATAAATAACCGAATAGCATGAAAGACTAATAAAAACTAAGTTATTCTGAATGTGTTTATAGTGAAGGGACATATCTATTGTACATTAGCTCACAAAAAGATATTATAATTGTTTTGTAGAAAATCTATTTTTTGCAATTGCCGCCTTAACAAATCGCTTGTACCCCATTAAATTGAAATTCAATATCCGCCATTGGGTATCAGCATACCTGATAAGTAACTCGGGCTCCAGAGGGGAGGGGTCATTCCCGGTATATTGCGGACATGCATTTATGAATAGCTGTCTAACCCTGGCAAATAATAGCTCAATGATTATGCGAATCTCAACATTGTAAATAAACCAAACGCATTATCCAAACTTGTCTCATTCGTTGGAATCGATGAGCTATTCTATTATAGATGTATGATTGGAAGTATCGTTTATAAAATATATATGCGGTAAAAAATATGATGCGTAACATTGTATGCCATAACACTATGTATTATGGCTCTGAACGTAAGCGTTTATAAATTCTTATATTGCTTTACTAGATTCATTGAGATATTATTGTTAGTAGATCATGAAGATCAAAGATACACATAAGACCAATAGTGGCATAGTTAGGTAATATACATAATAATAATATACAGTGTACAATAAACGAAGTGAGACCGCATTAAGGAATATACTTGTGTACAAGTAGTGTTGTAAGATAGAAGACATTAAGCTTGAAATCAGGTAGAAGTAGAACTGACCCTGAGATTATGAATGTTAAGAGAACTCCACCCTGGTCACCGTGGAGTCCGCCCCACTCCTACTTTTCATATCATTTCATTTCGTATGCCCAACTCATCCAGGAGAAATCTTCAATTTGTTTTTATCACTTATTTCTATCTCACACTCTCTCTTTGTCTACAATCATCTGTCTTATTACGCCACAAAATCTTTTTTTCATACTTCATTGTTGTTCTGATGAAGTGCATGCACTTCAATAAAACACCGATTGACCTTTATTAACAATCTTTGTACCTACTACACAGCAGAAAAACTTTCATGAATATGACAACGAATAAGAGTCTCATCACATCAGTAAAGCTCAAAACCTCATTAAATTATTTACCACGAAGTCTTGAATTGTGTAGTATGTTAAAGTTTCTAAAAATGTAGTCTTTAGGTTTTATTGCCATCATTATACGGAACAATACTACACAGATTGCATTTTGAATAACAAAAAAATGATTACTAAGAAAAAAGGTAAAACATCAAGGATTTAAAGAGCACAATAATATCATATTATAGCGACCCTTTTATCTTCCATGATTTCTTCAAAGGACAATTAGAACAAAAGTTATAAAAAGATCATGCTGTGGCCAAGTATGATATTAATATAGCACTTTTAAAATTCTTATTACTTTATGCAGTACCTATGTCTCTTGAATGTTTTCTGGAATGAAATCCTTCTCTGGTGTTATTTGCACGTGAAAAGGTATCGAGTAAAGTCTCAAGTCTCAAGTCACAGTCATAATAATTTAAGTTAACAACTAGGCGAAAAAATTAACAACTGCGAATGCCAATTATGACTTTGCTATGAACTGAACGTGTGGTGGTATATAGTAGCTGAAAAAGTCATTAAAACTACTCAGTCTGTAACGACTCGTCCCTAATCTCACATAAAACTCAACAACAGCAATCTGAAAATTAGACATAAAGAGCTAAGGTCTCTTACAGTGTAATGAGAGTCTTTTTAAAGATGGAATAGCATTACGAATTACGAAGATTTATTGTTCAATGCCCAAAGGACTTGCGACGAGTTATTTGGAAAAGCAAAAACTGCAGTTACTTTACAACTGGCACTTCTGGTGTTAGTCATCTATTTGAACGACACCATGAACCAATTTGAGCAGCTTGCTTGGGAAAAATAAAAAGTGGCTACGTAAGAAAACAGAGTACTAACCAACACCAATCAATCTGCTACTTGAAAATTGAGATTCCATTTCAGATTTCATTGCTATTTGTATAATGTCTATATTGGCGTATCTCAAGGATGTATACCGGAATCAATGTCGGGGACGGCAAAATCCCATTCAAATGAAAAGTGTCTTATTGAAAAAAAAAATGCGCCGATTCGGGCAAATTAAAAAATGGATTAAATTCGTAGCACATTAATATCATAATATAAATAACAAAAAATATCCCAAATGTTTGCACTCGTATGACATAATATTTTGGCTGTCATTTAAGTGGTCCGTATTTTTAATGAAATTAGGCCACTTTTTTTTAACCAAACAATTTTGGCCGCACCGAAAAAACACTTTAGGCCAATTTTTATTTCGTAGAGACCAATTATTTATAAAATTAAAATGCAATGTATAACTATATTTTTTTATAATTTATAACAATAATTATCAGTCATTAATATGAATATGGTTGAATATAAACCGGTCGGTGAATCCCCATAAATTAGGCTAAAATGATACTGCTTAATCATAGAAATTGGCAAGTGTAAATTTTGCCCAATACTACCAATTTAGTAAAATGAAGTTCTAATTTTTTACTATCACTGCGTGCAAACTATCTTTTTAAGGAAACGTATACCGGTTCAAAAAATATCACTAAACTTGCAGTGCAAAATTGACCCAAACGGATCATCAAATGTTGCCTGTTATCGTCAATTGTTGCCTGCTACCCTCAATTGTTGCCTGTTATATTCAATTGTTGCCTGTTATCGTCAATTGTTGCCTGTTATCGTCAATTGTTGCCTGTTCACGTCAATTGTTGCCTGTTATCGTCAATTGTTGCCTGTTATCGTCAATAGTTGCATGTTAATGAAGGGCCGGGGTCTTTAATTACTAATTTCCGGTCGATGAATCAGTGCAATTGGGGTTAAATCGCATTGCTTAGTCGTAGAAATTGGTAAGCGTAAACCATCCTCACTAACCACATGAATCCATTCATGTGACATTCGAGGTTTTTTAGGGCAAATATTTTCAGTCCCAGTCATTATTATTGTTATAAATTATAAAAAAATTATAGTTATACATTACATTTTAATTTTATAAATAATTGGTCTCTACGAAATAAAAATTGGCCTAAAGTGTTTTTTCGGTGCGGCCAAAATTCTTTGGTTAAAAAAAAGTGGCCTAATTTCATTAAAAATACGGACCACTTAAATTTAAGCCTAATATTTTTGCCTGTTTACTTCCCCTTGTATACACGGCATCACATTTTCACATTGCGACTATTTAGAAACAAGTCCGTATTTTCGGATAGTTTTTTTTTCACGGGTCTGCAAACTCAGTTGCTAAATTGGCAAGACTTCTACAAATAATTGCACAGCTGTATCTATTTTGTAAAAGTTTATTCCTAAATCCCCTATCAACTTTATATCTTTGTTCCCTGAATAGAATATTTTGTCTCATATTGCAATCAGTGTATGTAGTATAAGTGTATGTACTAGTTGTACATTAAGAATAAGAATGAGAGCATGCATGGAATCTCAGATACTATTCCGTATAACCCATATAAAACAAGTCTTGTTAATCTGGAAAAATCTGTTTGTTATTTTAGGACATTACAATAATAAAACAGGTGTGTGTTGCACGAATGTATGCTTTGGTATTTTATACTATACACAAAGATTCTCAGAAAACTATCATTGATATCAGATAAGGATGGTGATGGGGTGAATTGAATGTCGTAGTCTGACTGAGCTGTAACTCATGAATAATTTTATATTTTCTCGGAAAATCAAATGAATCGTAAAAGTACGAGGAACTATAACACTTTGTACACATACAAAAGTAAATACAGTATTCATACATAGTCAGTACGAAAACTAAGGAAAATGTGTTAATTAAGGAGAATTTGTCTGAAAATCGTACTTCCCGATGTTCCCACTCATTCTAGTGAATCTTTTGCCAGGGTCATTCTGAAAATAAGTTGTCCCCGAATAATGATATTCAGTGTTTACAAATACACAGTGCCAGAGTATATACTAATACTACATTGGCTCACCTACCACCACACTATCACCATACCAAAATCAAGTCACACATTGATGTTATCTTTAGATACCCGAAGACAGATAGATGAGTATATTGCATTGCATTTAATAAGAAAGGGCAGTATTAGTGTAGTAATGTGTGGGAACAACTGTGAAGAAAATACGTGTGATGTACGCTGTACAGTGACTACAGTGTAATAATAGTCTAGTATGTAGTCTGTGGGTATCTTGCAGTTTGTAGCTTTATAACAATAAGTAGCGTTGCGTTGGCAAGAAAGTATTCGCAACAGGGAAAAATTCTAAAACCCTTTTCGTTGGAGTATTTTAGCTTAGCTATTCTTAGTCGACCTTATCTATAAATATGGCAAGTTTACACGGAAAAACATACTTATGAGTAATCAATTTGTTATGTGTGTACATTGCACGTATTTAAAAACAATGCAATTTCTATTTTTAGCACAGTTATTAATTCAACTGTGAAGAGCTATAAATTTATTTCAACTACCATAATCCAAACAATATTTCATTTTAGCCATTTTAGGTTCTAAATCATTAATTATAAACTAATTCCAATCAAAGCATATGGATTGTTGAGAGAATGATGCCTATTTATGATGAGATGATGAACGCATGTCTTGCTGAATGTTTTTCCAAGACCAAAAATAAAGTATTTTATTTTAAATTAAATGCAAACATTTGCTATGACATGACACGGTTCATTGGTTTAAAAGCAAAAGAGCGGATTAGCATTGGAATTTGCAAGGAGGCAAGGTAAGGATTTGTAATAATTAAGTACAAGTACCTTATTAGAATTAAGCACCATGTGGTCGGCCAAATGATTCTCACTTTCCTTTTCCTTAACTGATTCGTCGGGATTCTATTTAAAAAATTATTAATAGAAATTAATAAATAGTAATTAGTACATTGATGAAGCGGTAAGGAAATTATTTTATTGCATTGAGAAATTATGATCACTGATGCAGGTTCTTGTAGTGTTGAGAAGACTACGAATGACGAAAGACATAACGCCGCTGTTATGGCAAAAGGAGTCAAATGAACTTTTGGCGGTTGGTATTTGCATTTGGTTTTGCAGTAAAACGCCAACCGCCAACAATTCATTTGACTCCTTTTGCCATAACAGCGGCGATAATATATAGATGTATGACGTTTGATGAACCTTTAAAATTATTTATATTCATAGTTATTTCAACATTTTTTTACATATCGTATTATATGAAGTCCCAAAATAAAAGCCTGTCGCTGTAGCTATGGCCTATGGCTTTACTTTTACTCCACTAATCTTTTTCTAAAGAACTTAACTCTGAGACAAATGCATTGAGTGAGACTTGCAGTTGCAGTTGCAAGTATAAGTGCGGGTGAGACTCTTTGTATTGGAGTTTCTCCAGCGGATAAAACTACATTTTAAACCTCAGTCCCTCGTTATCTAACAGTGAAGTAGTTGGATGACGTAAATATTTATCACCTTGACATTTGATGTAGGCATAAATTGAATGTCGCATTTTCCAGTTTATTTAGCCCAATATAATTTTTTTTCGAACACATCATTCAATTTCAGTTTCAATACAAAATAGAGTAATACATAATAATAAAATGTCAATAGTTGATAGTAGTGATAGAGATTAAGTTCAAAGTTATTTATTATCAATATTGAGTGATGGAATTATTCTTTCAGGAAAAGCCATGAAAAGAGTCAAACTATAGATTACAATTAAACCTTAATATTATGCAGTGTCTGAAAATTATATTAAAATGAACATAATGTATTCATTTTTATTTTAAAGCACAGTGTAATTGTATACATGCATTGTCTATCATGTGTATTTCCGAAGCATTTATACTTTTTGTTATGTGTGTAGCAGATTAAAAATGTGCAATTTCCATTTAATTAGCTTTATAAGTATAGGTATACTATTATTTCATACTAATGATAAACTATTTAAAGAAATTTATTCATTCGCGTTTCACGGTGTCAATTACTAAAAAAAGTATCTACTATTTTCAATTGGCTACATTAAAAAACCCACCAGCTCTTGCTAAAATAAACTTGTGTGGTGATACCTTCACTTAAAAAATTGCTTAACCTATTTATACACTAATAATGATGTTTAAGTACAATTTTGAAGGAAAACAACTGGTCAAAATTATATTCACTGAACTGTAACTTTACTTAATGATTACAGAATAAATTACCATTTAGTAAAGCACGAGCACTGCCTGGTAACTTTTATATAACTAAATCTGCGCTTAGTTGGTTAATTTTAAATTTGTTAGTTCAAAAACAACCTGTTGATGGTGATTTTGTTTTCCTATGTTCACTAAAGGAATTTTTACACTATTGATTTCAAATGAATCCAAAATATTATACGTTAGACAAATGCTGAATGCACAAATAATTCCAAATGTTACAATTTAAACAAATTGTTTAGTTAGTAATTAGTATAGGTACTCTTATTCGTGAAACTTCTACACATTCAACATTATTGTGGTACCAGTATGTACAAGTGTAAGTATGTGTATAACGTGTGTCTGCCTGCCGACAATCAACATTTCTTCTTTTCTACAGCACCAGCGCACAGTTCCAACATAACACGAGTAAAAAGACCACTATTGAACATCTCTGTGCACTCTATTCACCACAACTCTGCAGAATGACGATGATCATAAAATCAACCCAGAGTAATTGCAACATTTCGTTCCCAGACCCAACGACACCACTCTGTAAACGGTGTACACTATCAACTATAGAATAGACACATTTTTTGTGATAACCATCGCATTCAGTTCATTACACAACAGCCTAATTATAATTTTCGCAAAAAACAGAATCTTTGAACTTTGATTCGAAGACATTTTTATGAGGAGCCCAAAAGGCACGTCATTATAATTCCAAACATTCGTCTGGGAGCGAATTTAATTTTTAAAATGCTATTTTAATTTGTATTTATGAAAACATGGAAGTCTTTGTAGGAGTAATTTTATTTCCCCTTAGTAGCATCCTTAACATACAATTTTAATCTCACAATAACCATTGGCATTTTAAATAGTTTTAGGTAGTAAAGTAACAGTATAATATTTTGCAGACTCGTCAAGGTCAAGTTTATGGTTTTTTCAGTTAGTTCTTCGTTGTATACGCGTTCGCTCTCTGCAAGGCATAGAGCGTAGACAAGACACGGCAGAACTACAGAGAGGACTCCACTACTACTACCATTTGCATTGCAATTGCACTAATTCACAGTCGCTCACAGTTTAAAATTACTATTACATTAACATTACAACCATAGCGTACTACCTAGCTGGGCTAACTTGCGACGATACTTGGTTAGCAAAATTTCGCCTGAAAATGATAGCCGGTTTAACAATTGGCAGGCCGAAGGTCGACCAATTTGTCAAACCGGGTATCCAGGGCCGGTTTTACCCATGGGCAGACGGGGCGACCGCCCAGGGCCCCGCGCTTGTTGGCCGCCTCTCAAAACTTGCTACTTGTCATTTTTACTCCTAATTATTTAAAACTTGTTACTGAAGTCAAACTGTGGTGCATATCGATTTTGACCCAGAACAATCTTCTTACGTAATGTCCCCCATTTTGTATGTACGCCACTGACTGTGGCCCAGGCCCAGGGCCTCACAAAAGCTAGAGCCGGCATTGCGGGTATTATTACCGGTATAAAATACCCAGATTGAAAAATCTGAGTATTTGTACTGCTACTTTATACCCTGATTCCCCAATCTGAATGTGAAGATATAATAAGGATACCCATGTCGTCACAAGGGGTATCATTATAGGTACTCAAAACTCATAATTAGGGAATCTGAGTATCATTATAGGTACTCAAAACTCATAGTTAGGGAATCTGGGTATCATTACAAGTATTTTAATACTGGCTAGCAAATCGGGTACCATAACAAGTATTTTAATACTGGCTAGCAAATCGGGTACCATAACACGTATTTTAATACTGCATTGGCAAACCGGGTACCATAACACGTATTTTAATACTGCATTGGCAAACCGGGTACCATAACACGTATTTTAATACTGCATTGGCA
>JAQFYB010002218.1:0-26059 GCA_034694085.1 Pogonognathellus longicornis | reverse complement strand
TGCGCAAAATGGCTTGTCTCATTTGTGGTGAAATGAGCAATGTGGTTTGTCCTGAAATGAATGATCGCCATCGATATGATGTTTTAGATTCATTTTATTATTGTAGTAATTAAATCTGCCAAGCTATGATATCAGTTATATACAACATACATATTATGTTTAATTATTTCTATGTTATACGGCACTAACGATACTGTTAATTGTGTTTGTGTTGAGCTAGTATGTGTAAAGACTATTGAGTACTAGTGAAGATCCAAACAACATAATGTAATATAGTGCGTGGGGCATTTTGACATAATAGTAGTTGGTAGTACTCCCACTCACTCGGCAAACCTCAGGAAATGTGACAAAAATTACGGTTCATTACCAGTTTATTATTAAAAATTAATCTGCATACAGATTGCATAACGTTTTAAACATTAAATGCATTATCATTATCTAGGTATGGATTGTTAATTGGTATACAATGTATCTATAAGGTATAAGGTAATACGGTTATATGTAAATCATTTTAGGGATGTAAAAGCATTAATGACTGTTCTGTGCTGTCAATCACAGAACAGAGTCGAAGTATGTAATTACCAGGTGGAGGGCTGTGCTTGAGACAAGTTGAGAATAAATGTAATGGCAATTGACAATTGTCGCATTATTTCATTGAACTCGATAATTCGACGAACATAATTATTATAAGCGAATAGAATTAAATTAAATTAGGTTAGGTACTACTTCTGTATGTAGGTAGCGTGTACTACCTGTATATACCTAGCATTATTGTTGCACAGCACAGCGTATTAAGACAATTTTTTTTCTGACTTAGAATCTTCCGTAGGGACTATTGGATGATGTGAAAAAATATATAGATTTTTTTTATCGTCGAGTATTTTTATAATTCGAATAATACTTGAATGAGTGTAAATGAACTTATCACTTTTATGGGAATTTCATAATTAATTGATGGGAAGCTCATAATTAATCTTATGGGATTATCATAATTAATCTCATGGGAATCTCACACATTACCTACCACAAATAAAATTTACCTATCTTGATTGCAAAATGAGGCTACAAGTGAATCAAGTGATACTGAATATACACATTTAAGTTAAAATATTTTATACGAGCACCATTACATAGCTTACGGTAACCTGGGACATTTAAAACAGGTGAACAATTACATGAGTATGTTAACATGTTATCATCGATGTACAACAAAAAATATTGTGCGAAATCTCACAACACACTACTTTAGCCCCTGACTGGTCTGTACATATGTAATGGAAATTGTAAATCAAGAGATATTCCATCTAATTCTGCAACTCCATTTTCTCTAGAAGTTCTTTCATCTGATGCAGATCTTCACTACAGGCAAACAGGCGAGCGAGAATGTTTCTGCACTAATGAATTTAATTTTCATGATACTGTCAATGCACAATAATAATTTAACACATAATAGAGCTTTTTTATTGATTAAAGTCAACATCGCTATTAAATCTTCATACAAAAATGATGAAAATTTAGATTAAATCCACAATTTAGATACAACCTATTAGCATCTTTGGAATGGTAGGCACTAACCACTTCTATTTGTTCACATTTTTCTTGCTTTGCAAATTGAATAACCCATTTTACAAGAGCTTTACCGTAACCTCGACCTCTGGCAGAAGTTATGGTACACAAATCATTTATAGACAGCATTTTACCAGCCCACAGAAAATGATTGATACTAAATCCAAGGATACTTGCCACTTCACCTGTCTCTTCATCCTTAATGTACACTAAACGATATCCCATTACGGAATTCTGCAATTGTACTTTTTTCAATAATTCCTCTTTGGTTGTTATATGAGGAATCGCTTCTTTCACCACAGAAAAACAGGCGAGAATTTCTTCTTGCGACATTGCTTCTTTAATCTCCATATCTATCGTTTCGAACAAATATTAATTATAGTGATAAATAATTATAGTTATGGCAAGAATAATTTACCAAGTCTGACCACTTAACTGCTATAAAGCTATACCTAAGTATAATTGGCACTTTAAAATGAGATCAGGTTAAAAAATTAATGTATGGATTACCGTAAAAGGCAACCTGATTTCCAATAATTTCAAGAACTTGCAATTGCTAAAAAAAGTAATATTTATGAAGTTGGGATGTAATCAGCGAGAGCTAATTCTAATTCCTAAGATACATTTATGTGGCTGCTCATGTTGTCGTGTTGTTGAACACATGATAATAATACAATTTTGTAGGGTTATGTATGTAGAAGTGCTTTGACAAGGCAAGGGCAATAATATTCAAGGTTAATCCAACAGAGCCAGTCCAGGTCTTATATAATTATATACATAAACATAATATTATGCATATTAAAGTTCGTAAATATCATCATACCAGAGTCAGTAGACACCAGATTTATACTACATGCATGGTCCTTGTCTAATTGCAAGCCTGTCGTTAGCAGTAAAGTTTGTATATTTATAGTGAAGAACTCACAATGCGATGTTTAAACTTTAAAGCTAACTGGTTTTCAGACTGTTGGAAACTTTTGTTTATTTGATACATCTAATATAGAGGTCTAAACAAGATTATCTCAACCTCGGCTCAACCTCGAGGTTACAAATTTTATGGACCATTGATGTAAATGTATTTATCAACACCTCATTCGGGATATATGTTGCAATGCTTCCTTTTTAGCATGAGATACTTACTTAGGACAAAACAATTTACAAGTAACTACCATTTTGGGAAATAAAAATTAATATTCAATTTAATTACATTTCTACAAAATTACACGTCATAGTTTTTGTAATGAATGTTTTACAGACATTAGAGATAATAATGAATCATTTATAGATATAAAAGTCAATGTAGTGTAATTTGACTCCGATTAATGTACTCCTGATTCAGCTTTGTGGGAATCAGTTGACGTAGTAGGCATCGATCCTGGGTCCGAATAATTATTGGCTATTTCCTGCATCATGTTGAAAATAGTGCATTCCAAAATTTCCCCAGTCGTTTGTTTGGACAACGTGAGTTTTTCTTCAATCTCTTCGTTTTCTGTGCCTATAGATTCGGCTTCTTTATAATCGTTGAAATAAGGAGGCTGCCGCTTTGAAACACATTTTGCAAATTCCTCGAATGTAGAAGTGTGAACGATTTCCCTAATATAAATACATTGTGAATATTATCGATTTATCAATGCACCAAAAACATAAGATATACTTTTTATAAAACGAGACTGGTGACAAAACAATATTCTCACCAAAGCATATTGGAGATGATATCTTTGCTCAAATGACGGCCGAAAGGAAGTAAACTAAGTGCGTTTGGCTTGGTGGTTAGTGGAGGACAAATTCGATCCGCAAATGGCAATTTAGACTTCTCTCTACGCACAATAAAATTGACAATTCATATCTAGTTGTTGTTACATGTATAAGACATTAATTGAGAAATTGGTATAGGAACAAAAGTAGTAGATTACTCAGGAGGAAGAGAGTCCAGCATTCCGAAGACAGTGCCAATATATAAACTGATGGCTAATGTTCGGCTAAAATTCTCGGGTTTCTCAGGTCTGGTAGGCAGTTTATCCTGATGTTAAAATAATAAAACACAATACATTTTGAGGCACCAAATAAGCAAGAAGTTGATATGTTTCTTATTATAAATATTAATGTGCATGAAGTCGCTAACCACTGCAAACTTTCTTGGTTCTGGAAGTTTGTAGTTGAATTGTTTGTTTCTCCACAATCTCTGCGCATCCATATAGAACTCAAGTTCTTCCTCGTAATGAGCATTTGCAGTTTCATCTTCAATCATGCAACGAATCATGCAGGAAAACGTTGTCGATACTTTCCCTGCTCTAACAATAACCATGCTTGCAACCTCCTCCTATGTAGAAATTCATATAAACGATATGTTATCAAATGCGACGTTTCGTTTGATACTTCAACTATTTTGTTTTTTGATTTCTTACATTAGGTTGCAATAATTTGCTATTTGGTTGAAACGTAATTGAGCCACCTCCTTCTATTACAAAATCTTGCCAAGTAAAGGACATTTTGTGTTTTGAGGACAAATTTGTAATAAAAACCACGCTGTTATACAAACAATAAAATGAGACAAAATTAATCATTATTAAAATTAGATTGTATAAATATTGAATATTACAGGTAAAAGGAAAACAACGAGAAACCTTGTAAATTTTTCTCCAGTGGGAATAAAATGGTTGATGGTAAGACGAGTGGGACTTAGTGACACTGGAACCAAGGGATTGATGATAGAACTGTTCCGTACTGTTTCGTTTGGGGTACAATTCAGTTTCAAGTCTACAAGGGCGTTGTGAGACACATTACCCTTCAAAATCACAGTTGTGTCCTCGTGATTTTCAGATTTTATTTTTAATGGCACCTGTATAGAAATAAAAAGTATTCCCTCTGTAATTTTGTCTTATGTCATGTACTGTGATTCGGAATTTTGTAATTGCAGTGCCTGAATTGTCACTTAAAGTGTCAATTATATTATAGTAATATAACCCAAAATTCACATTCTTTTAGGATTTATATCATTACATCGTAATTAGCATATTCTAAGGGAGAAAATCGGATTTTGATTGGAAACCATGCTTTAGGTGGCACCGTTCCTTTAGGATTGAGACATTGAACAACTGCGTGGCCAAAATTGTTTAGTTTCCATTCTTCAAAAGGTTTTTCGTCTACATCGTACGTACAAGGAACATTTCCCCCATTGTATATCCAAAACATCTGAACGGGGGGATCTAAGTCTGACAAGCTGACCGGGTGAAGTAGCATAGTCTCTTTGTACATGTACTGTATGTAGCCTTGATTAGGTGCAAGAGTTCGCCCAAATAATTCTAGCCACACAAAAATTCCTGGATAAACTCTTAACAGTATAGTCATTTTATGATTTCCGATTTCAGTATAGGAAAACTTGAAAATTATTTGTTGGTTCGATTTATTTTTAATGGTGCCATGTGGTGGGAGTATTGTGAAATAAGTGTTTTGAGTTGAGGCATTGGCTTGTTGTCCGGGTAAGGGTAACAGGTTGTGACCATATGTCTGTCTTCGTAAATTTATCCAATGCAGAGTTCCGTGATGTTTTGCGTTGTAGGCATAGGATTTCTTTTTCCCACTACTAGTCATTTTTTGATTCCAGAGTATTTGCAAAAAATCGGGCGAGTCTCTGACGTCACCACCGCAAAAGGTAGATCGACGTCTTTTGGTAGGTTGCTGGTGGGATTGGTTCGGTGCAATTTCTTCTACAGGCTCTGAAAGAATTTCCCAATGGCCGACACCATTATTATTCATCCCATCACTCATATTACTAAGCATCAAACAGAAAATAGCAGCTTCAGAATTAACAGGTGCTGGAGGAAATCGGAAGTTCACAGTGCTTATTTTGGGCACAGTATATTCATGAGGGACGTTATGCAGTGGAAATGGAGCTAATAATTCATTCATTCTAGTAGAAAATTTGCGAATTAAAAAATAAGTTACATTATTTCGCAATTCACAGTGAATATTTTCAATTTAGTGTGTAAGTACTTGTTAATGGAGAACATATTCCAACAATGTTCTGTACTCCACAGAGGGTGTCTGGATATCATCACCAAGTCTGTGACCTAGTCCGAAAGCATGAATCACTTGATTACTATATTTTTCTTTGTAAAATCTTTTAATTGAGATTCATTTATAATTAAGTATCATACTTTGAAATTGACATGATCACCCATAAAAGTGATGTCAATGAGCCGAACTGGTTCTGCTACAAATAGAACTTCCTCATATTCATCTTTCTCTGTCAGATCTAATTGGTACTCGATGTAGAATTTTTGCAAGCTAGTTCTTGTCGGGCGGACGGTGACACTTATCTACGATTGTCAATTATGCAATTTATTATTTTTTGGAATACCAAGCAACTTTCTGTCATCAATGATCTCATTATATTTTATTACACATAATTCTATTAAGTATATAATATACGTAAATACGATAATGAATATAATGAAAAAGTTTCTCACTTCCACGCTTTCACCGGCTGCAAGCACAAGTTTTGCTGGAGATATGTTGATGACACTTTTTGGAAAGGAGTCTAACCATTGCTCATGATAAACCTGACACAAGTATTTTCACTTATAGAAGTAGCAGCAAAATATAATTATTGCCACGCAGGACAAATTAAAACTATGCTAAATAATTTCATACCGCTAGTTTAGCACGGACGCCACAGTTTCCTAAATTCTGGACTGTGAACATCTTTGTTTCCTTATCAAAAATTTGAAGTATATCAAAATCCAAGGTTTTTTGTGAAGCCTGAATGTTAATAATATAGACACTCAAATATATTTCAAGTTTTTTCTAGAAATATTTTGTCATTAAGTTAATTGCTTGCCTGAAGAGTACAGAATTGCCCCACACCAGTGAGAGACATTTTCATTTCATAATTTGATCCTTTTGAAATTGAACTTTCATTTCCTCCTTTGACCACACTAAAGCGAAACCTCCATCGAACTTTGTATGTGATACATTCCAAAGGCACGAATTTCCATCGAACGCGTACTCTCTGTTAAATTATTTACATGTTTATTTACAAATGTTAAAGTCGAGGGCATTTGAAAAGCTTTTTTACATATGTAGTTTGGTGCAACTATCCACCTCATTGGGCGATAAAAAGCCTTTTTTAGGATACGGAGCAAATATTTGCCAATCAGCCTGGTCGGGATGTGTCGGCTCTAAATGAAAGCTTTTGGGGAAAAAATTATTCGATAGTATTTTTAAAACATGAAGATGCCATTTTTAAGGAACTTAGCTATTATTATAATTTACACTAATGAATTATTTTATTTTAGTGAACCTGAAGTGAAATCTTGAGTGATTAATAAACTCCATATTTGTTTCGGTGCAGCAACCAGGAATCGTGATGGGGCACACAATGCCGCAGTGCTTTGTAGAAGACTCGTAGCACAATAGAATAGTCAAATTAGGTATTTGGGCAGCACCGACTATTTCTACTGCAAAGTTATCCTGTAGATTCAGGTTTACCAGCGACCTTGTTACATATTTTAATGTGCCCCAATGCCGAGGGTTTAGAGAGGTTAACAATATTTGACATTTCTTTCCAGGAATTACTCCCATACGTGGTTTCAGTCTATAACCGCTCTTTCTGTTAAAAATGTATGTAATATACACTCAACCTGATACATGTAGATTTGATAATGAAATTGCTTTAAATGCTTCCAATTGTTACAATATTTTTTCTTTCGCTGTAAACACTTAATGCAGTTACAAAGTGACTTATTTTGGTATTGGTCTATGTATACTATAGAGAGAATAATGTACATATTCTCTCTATACTCTATAGGTCTTTGTAATTTTGCTTGTATAACTGTTACATGTTCGATAAAGTAATCCTTTGTCTTACTTGTCCAAATATTTAACGTCGAAGCAGGCTGGAAGATCACTTTTATTTGATAGTATTGTCGTTGCGCACACTCTTTTTTTGGGCAAAGTGGGTCCCATTATAATTCGGCGAGGCATTTCCACTTGAGACACGTGAGGTGGATTTGTTAATCCAAATGAATGTCCTGAAATGTCAGTTCAGAGAAACTATAGTGTATAATTATTTTCATGAAATATAAAACTACCATGCATTAATTGATTTTACCTGTAACACGGATGCTTCTACTTAATGGAATAGCAATATCCATCAAAGACTGCGGGAGTTTAGTCAACTTATTGTGTCTCTTTGGCTGAATATTCTTATCACGGATATCCATGTTTGATTGTAGCCTTCTACTAATTTTAGATTCACGTCTGAGTTTATGTTTCTTTTCTTTGTCAGTAGCTTCTTTATTTATCATTCCTTTAAGGCTCTTTGAGGACTGACTTGCAATATCGGAAATATCAAGATTTTCCTTTTTTTCAAGTGCGTCATCTTTCATTGAAGCTATATTTGTAGATTGCATTAATGTATACTTGCTAACTGAATCGTACTGTGGGTTAGATTTTACAGACCCTATTTTGCTATCTTTTTCATCGACTCTAAAAGAATCTGTAGTTTCATCGCCACCAAATCTGGTTGTGGATGTTTTGAGGGTTTCTGCTTTGCTTTTATGATTTCCGGTTCCAAAATGCTTCCTTGCTCTCAACAGTATTAACCTTCCTTTGACGTCATTATATCTATGAATACTGATTTCTAAAGGAGTGTGTTTCGATTTGTGTCCCTCCATGCCTTCATGACTGATGTCTTCTTTCGTTGACAATTTTTCGCAATGTTTTTTCTTATCTTTGTGTGTTTTGTGTTCTTGTTTATTAATTCGCACTGCTTTGTCGCTATAATTGCTTTCACGCTTTTTCCTTTTTTGAGCCTTTCTCATTTTCTCAGCTTTTTCACTTTTGCATATCCAAGGTGGACCCGAATCATTTGGCCAGTTGTAACTCTTAGGATAGATATAACATTCCATCTGACCATTGTAAAAACTATCCGGGAAATTTGGAGAAAATTCCACATTGAATTGAACTGAGCCACCTTTTTCCAATATTTGTTGTTGAGGAACGACTCCAAATATTCCGGTACTGTCCTCCATCCATTCGAAATTTACATCATACGGTAAAGTGGATGATACAGTTAATTTCCGCGAGGTCGGTGTGCAATCCTCAAAGTATATATCGTGGAAACCAAAATTTATTTCATCCTTATGGAATTTAATTCCCCAAAGGTTTCTCTTGAAGTATTCATCGTCACTATAAAAATTGGAATTTGAGATACAATATACAATCTATTTGAATGCTATGCTATAATACCGTGCTCTCATACACGGCTGTATCCAAAAATCGATTTCGGGGAGGGCAAAATATATTTCGAGGACGACACAAAGGGCAAAATAACCTCTTTTTTGGGATTCCGGGGGAGGCAATTGGCCTCTTGCCCACCCCCTGAATACGGCTATGCTCTCATATATTATATGTACCTGATTGATGGTAAAGGAATAAAATTGGTATCCACAGAGGAAATTCCCAATTGCAGTTCTTTAAGGAGGAAATCAGGTCTATTTGGAAGACAAACACCCATCAAATCAATGAATTGAGAACTCTAAAGTGAATCAATTTTTTTTAAGTTCCTATGATTTCTTCAAATGATGCAAACAACTCAAACTAAATAATCAATATCGAAGTACTTGTTGGTGGACCAGACAATACATTCTTTTGTAATACATCTGTGGCTTTTCGGGCTTAAACGTAATTTCCAATAACTTCTTTGTCATTGGTAAAAGGCTTCCACTGGTTGGGCACACCTGTGCAACAATTTAATTTCAGATTTAATATTAGGTATTATTTTACTATGGTTAACAATTGATTGTAGTTAGTCGTTAGTTTATCGCGTATCGCTCGCCTGAAATGAACTTCTGTTGTTATCCACATCAAATTGGAAAATAGCTGTGCTTTGAGAATAATTGTGGACTTCAATAACATGTTTACGTTCATTATTGGCAATAACAGCTCCAAAATTTAATATATTTTGACCCAGACACATGGAAGGGCCTAAAAATTTAGTGAGTCAAATATTTGGTACTATTGGTACCACACAATCTAGGAGGACATATTGGACAAGGTAATGCATTAACATTTTGTACCTTCAGAATATCCTCTACATAGAAACCTAAATGGTGTATTATCTGCCCAGATTAAAAACTCGTCATTGTACACCATTGATGCTAAATGTGGCTGAAAAGAGCAACGGAATTTTAGTTCCTTTTCCGTTTTACTTCGTGTGTAACTTGAATCATTAATTACTGGCCAACAATTGACATTGGAGTTTGGAAAGGTAATCGAAAAAGCGTCATCGATTTTCTCCATTCTATATTTGTCGCTTCGACATTGAAGTCGTCGAGGAATTTTCTGTGAAATGAAATCACACAGTTATGGGACACAAAGCCATGGATTGTTCAAATGAATTTACATGGAGTGACATATTATAAATATTCCTTAATCTCACATCGAATTTTGTATGTATGAAATGAATATCATGGTAGGTCTTCTTGTCCACTGCCACTACACCAAAATTGATGGGAATTGTCATTAAGATGCCACTGGGCACATCCTGGGAACTCTTTTCCACCTCTTCCATATCAATGTAGATGTTCGTTTCCTTGAAAGGATAGTCTACATTATTTTCCTCTTTGTGACCACTGTGTCGACAGAAACAGTAAGCTCCCAACTCATCCTTAGAACAGCTCTTGTTTTTCAGTTGTAATTTAACACTCATTTTACAAAACTCGTTTTACTATTGCAATCTGCTATAAACTATATAATATTTTTCGGTATCAATTCTCTGTATCAAATACATACACCTTAATGGATGCCTTAATGGTAGATGCAGATTTACATATTTTTCTTTGAAAAGATACTTCTTAATTGTCTCAAAAGAAATGACCATTTAGCTTAAAAATTGTTTCGCTTTTCTTAATATTTCCTAACAAGAACGAGGTGGTTTTATAACACAAAAAAGCAGCATTTGACTTTTTTAGTATTTCCATCCTTTTTTTCGATGTGGATTTAAAAAAACCTTGGATACACTTTATTAAATATATTCTTAATCCTACATTTATTATGAAACTGTCGTACATAAGGTTAATTAGGCATCTATCGATGTATGCGATTTTCGTAAAATTCGATTAATAAGAATTATATAGATCGTACTTTATAATATAGAATGAACAAGTCGATGTGAAACAAGAAATACATTTTTAGAGGTAAAGGGCATACATTCAAACGACCAAACGATTAAGTCTTTGATCAGTTATTAATCTGTCATCTCATATGATTTCAACATAATTGAATATTGCAATATGCTGTCAATGGGCATAAAAGCTAATGGGTAGGTGAAACACTTCATTTGCATAATAATGAGTGTCAAAATAAGCAGGCAAAGGAATACTAGTTTTTGTCTCTCTAGTAGTTAGTGTATTAAAATCTTAATCTATATTAGGTATAGGCACTTATTTTCATCCATCTTGAATCCGTATTACACATGTAACCTTCCATTTTCTGTTGATGATGACACAGAAATGCAGAAATGTAAAGGGTAAGTTCTACTTTTGACAGTTAAACCAAAGCAAATAATGGTCGTCCTGTCGCGTTAATTAAAGCTAAGTGAAGCAAAAACAACTCATCTAGGATACGAAGAGCAGAACTATATAAATATAATATACTGTTATGTACCTAGAACCTGACGAAGAAGGTATATAGTCAAGGCAAGTTTCAAACGCTGGTTATTTAAAAAAGTTCATCAAAGTTTTAACTAAAATGCCTAGCTGGAGTATCACCAATAATTTACTATCCGCAGTAATAACATACCTTGAGCACACAAAATATTCGTTTATGAGAAGTAAATTATAAATTAACACAACAAAATCATTTTCTTCTGTCACATATAATGAGTCTTTCAAGATGTATAAAATAACCACCTACAATGAGATTCATTAAAGATTAATGTGGGATTTCGTCTATTATTCAAAGGTCCATAAGTATGAATTCACAGTTAATTTGTGTAGATGGTACATGTACTGTATACTAAGCATGTACCATCTAGGTAATGAATTTTTGCGGTCCTATTTTTGACCTTTAGTATTAATCAAAGATATAACACTTTCGTACCAAAATTTTACTCAAAGTAATTTCAGTAGTATACACCGTTCATAGTTATAGTCAATAGTAGCGCAAGTGGGTTTGGGATTACATATTTATACCTATGCAAACATTGTCTCCATTTGTAATTGATTTTTCCACGGCTGGGCTACTTTTGGTTTTACCATATAGTAGTATCGAGAACTTCAACATAGACATTATGTGAATAATAATATACACCTAAATCAAACCAAGACTTGAGTAGATATAGAAGGTAAGAAAGAAGCGAAGAGAAAAAGTGCAACTTCAAGAGTCTTATAGCTGATTGATAGTAACCTGAATCTGATGGATTGTGCTATGCCTGTACCTGTAACTGTAACATTGATGTTAAACTTAGACAGTCGAGTCTCATATGACAAGCTAACATAAAGGATTGTTATGTGAATGTGATTACCTGCCTACATGTCAACTCATCTCAAATGCCCACCTTCCTTCTTAACGAACTTTACGTTGATATTGTTATTTACGTTATTATAATACATAGTCACTTAGACAACAAACACTTCACCGTCACTCAAACACAGAACACAATCTCACGTGCTGTAAAACATCGATCATTCTTGTCTGCTGGAAGTATGCTTTATATTTGTATCAAAAGCCCGTAAGACGTGTGACATGGTGTGCTTTGTCATCCTTATTGTTGTAATCAATCGTGTATGTATAGAGGTATGGATTAGTTACGAAATATTAATAATAATATAATACTCTACTCTTGAGGATTTTTTTAATCCAAGGATGATTAATTAAATTATGCCACGAATGAGCATGAAATGACATTGAAGCTTGGAAATACCTACTAGTTAGCATTACACCTGTTTCAGTAACTTAAGACAAGAAAAGTTTAATGAAGTTTTAAAAGTGTGAGAAGCTCTGGCTAAGTTCCTAGTGTTGAGTTTTGCCAATAATAACTTTTACCTATATAAAAGTACATAGCTATAGAAAGTTGTGTCTATTTTATTTTAACTAAACTTCGTGTTAAAGTATTAGAACTATACTACAGACTTTAATTTTGAGTGCAATTGAGCTTGACGTGTTATTTCTTAATAATGTTTTCATTAAATTTTTACGCATTACATGTAAGATACTCATTTTGATACATGATTTTGCGTTACTACTTTATATAACTCCAGTAATCTGCAAATTGAAATAACAATAATGCATCTCAAATGAAATGTCAACCTTCTTGCGTTTACCTTTAATAAAACGTGTTTTCCACGTACCTACTAAAAATGTCCATTAAGTATAGCGCATGGTACTGATTCTGAGTTATGCCATTTCCACGTTATAAGTCAAAGTTCTTAGAGTAAACATTAATACTTCAGGTAGGCATTTTTGATTTGACTACAATAACAACAGTTAACGTTGAATACATATTTGCAAAATTGCAGTATTGACGTTTCGGCAATATAAATTTTTATACTTCCACATTAAGAAAGTCACTTTGTAACTATACCTATAGTTAATGCGGATGAAGTTAGTTCAAAGTTTTCTGTGTTTATTTATTTAGAGTAATGACGACAATTTTGTCTAATGCTATTGCTGCGAATTCAGAAGAGCTTTCCTAAGCATAACATTTTGTGGATTGTCCCCGACATTTAAAACCGGGCTCATTTGGAAGTACATATAACGTGTCCCATTCATTTTACACTTCTATTGACAAATATGACTTTTTTGGATGATTCAGTGTAAGACGTAAGGAATTTCGTGTACCTATTTTAATTGAAGCATTAAAGTATATCTAAAAGTAAGCTGCAAGTGCAAATGTCGCCCCTGTTTTGGAACTAACCCCGTATTCGTATGTTATTTACCTATACAAACGAAAAGATTTTAACAGTTTGCCATTTTGAAATCAAATAGGTACATTAACACATATACTATGAAAATATAATACCTATAAACAATTCTTGTGTTAACTCAAAATCTTAATAATCTATCAAGTAGCTCGTCACATAGGTAGTATAACTTACTTTATTTTGCTATTATTACGATCAAGTTCTAAACAGTTTTAGTTTATTCGTGTCACAAGCCGCCGTGTGCCGGTACAGTCTTAAGTGCCTTAATTAATTGTGTACCATAATAAAAGCAGCAATTACTTATTCCGTAATACTTAATGTTAGTATGCTGCTCACTCTACAGTTTCAGCTACACTTACTTAATGTTAGTAGGAAAACAAGACTAAGAATCTCACATAAGGATTACAATGTTTAAAATTTGAATTTGTTGATGTATAACTGAATAATTTAATTCTACTCTATTTTCTGCCAAAAAATTGTGCTGGTTAATAGCATATTAATTGTGTAAAATATTAAGTTGTTTTTAATTTTTAAGTTTAAATTTAAATGCTGTACTGTCTATATACCATTCTCTACTACATGCTGCAGCACACTCAACTACTAATATCTGTAACTGTGAGGACATATTGATTTATTTATAGCATAAAAACATGAAGCAATTTTTACTAATCATATGCATGTCATACATTGCTGTAAATGTGTGCTGTATTATACCTTATAAAATCCCTCTGCAAAACCATTCTGACATCTTGTATATTACACCGGACTGCTCCAACAATTTAGGTGAGCATAACTTTAGTCACTTCTGTTTAATATGTAATGATTTTATTTGTCTAAAAGTGAAATGTATAGAGCTAATACCTTCCTAGTTGATATTTGCTATATATCTACAGTTAATAATGACTAATGACTGTTTGGATATATAAAAATGTATAATTGGTCTTGTATTCTATACAGGGATGGAACAAGTTTCAAAAGTACAACTGTCATGCAATTATAATTGGTTTTTAGAAACCGATTTTGTTGAAAGAATACCAGAGACTGCATATAGAAATATGTCAACAATGTGTTCATACGATTTACTTACAATTCATGTTGTACGTGGAAATTATTCCTCTGGAATTGATGCAGTCAAACGCTTGTTAACCATTCGCTGTCGATGGAATCCCACTGTTTTTATTTATTCTTCAGAGGAGACACTTCACGATGAAAATGATATCAAAGCAGCGCTGCAGAAAAAGTCGTGGCTATTGTTTCATATCAACACTGACATTTTTCTCGTCCTATCAATCCCAATCACTCATGATATGCAACCGACAGAATATGCATTTTCTTTATGGGAAGTGTATAGTTTCAAGAAACAACTACACGTGGAACAAATACATCTTTCGTCTCAAGAATTTTATATTAAGCAAAAGGCTGTCAGAAGAGAAGATTTCCGTTTGGGAGAAATAATTGCTGTCGGCAATGTAAAAAAAACCCTACCCACCTGTATGTTATAGCTACATGGTCACTATAATGAATGACTGATATAATGACTGACTCCTTATTTTACTTTGAAGGAGGACCCTGATTATCAAGCTCAATTGACAACGTCAATTGACAAAGATGGAAACTTAATTTATCTTGATGGCTTATGCTTTCATCTTCTGAAAGCTTTGCAGACTGCTCTCAACTTCACGTAAAATTATAAACCAATTATCATTTTGAAAATGACTTGCAATTTCTATTACCTACTATACTTATTTTTAAATGATGTAAATAGTCTCGGAGATTTTAATAATTTTTACTTTCTTGATATTCAAGGTAAAATTTTATGAATCGACAAAAGTACGAACTCGACAATTTGAAGTTCTGAATTGTATTCTCTTTCCCAAAATTTTTGTCTACTCATAAAAATGTACCTTGGGTATCGTGAACGTAAACATTATTAAACTGCTTTGCTAATACTATCACTAACACGACATGAATTTCCAGATTAAAACCAATACAAGGCGAAGGTTGGGTTGAACAATTGGAAAATGGCACGTGGGTAGGAATGGCAAGACAAGTCGTTAATGACGAGGCTGACATTTCCTTTGCATTGTCATACTTTGATGAGTATAGAGTTAAAGGACTTACTTTTCTTACACCAGTGGTAACAACAAGAATTTTTGCATATTTTCGTCAACCAGTACTGAGCAGTGTGAGGGACATTTTGATGAGCGCTTTTAGTCCCGGGATGTGGCTATCCGTCTTTGCAATGGCGCTTGCCATCACGTTAACATTTCAGTTGTTTTATATGATAAGAATGGGAGCTCATTGCGTCCATGACGAACACGAAGATATTTTTGGTGATTCTGTAGTCTACGCTGTCAGTGCTTTTACTCAACAAGGTATCATCTATATTTGTCATATATTTTTTGATTTATAAAACATGGGATGAGGTAATGGCATTTTAAAATATGTCAGGGTGGTATAAAGTACCTGAGACTACTTCCTTGAGAATCGTTTTTCTTTCAAGTATCGTCGTTAGTTTCGTGTGCTACACCGCATTATCCGCCACTCTGGTTTCCAACTTGGCCACAGAAGTAGTTCCGATTCAGTCATTAAAGGACTTGACTTACAGCCAGTTCACAGTTCTGGGAGATAAATGGGTTCCGGTGTCTCATCATTTTATACGAGTAATATTGTAAATCAAACAATCAGAATATCTTATATTAAAATCACATGGAATTATTATGGAGTTCTGATTGCGAATATTTTATTACTTCCTCTGAATTGTAGGACATTTATTCATCGAGGAAGCAAGACTTACATAGGGATGAGAAGCAATTCATAGAGGCCAACGAGGCAATTGATACAGTAGTCAAAACGCAATCTGCCTTCTTAACATTCTATGACGGTTTCACGACTGTTTTCAGAAGACACAATTACTCGGATAGATTTTATTGTGATACCATCTCCAATGTCCCAATAACAACCGCACTGATGCATAGTGGAATGTTTATTAACAAAGGATCTCCTTACAAAGAAACATTTAATCACAAGTTAGAACATTTTCCCTTTTTAAAATAAGATTTTTCTAAAGTTATTATTTCATGGTTGTTCTATTTCAGAATCGTCATGATGCGGGAGAGAGGAATCCTCGAGAAATGGCACCGACATTATTTTTGGCAAACGAACCCGAAATGTCCAAAAGTGGCCACAGGTTTTCAGATTTCACTGGGTATCAATGATATCTTAACAGCATATATTATTTTATTGTCAGGGCTGTTGGGAAGTTTTCTCCTATTGATGTTAGAGAAATGCGCTGATAAAAAATTTAGACATACACATACATAATAGTCTTTAGTTTATAACAAAGTGAGCTAGATTTCCTGCATTATGCTTTTCTTTCAACTACGTAGTAGGAATTTTGATTTTTAATGTTACTGTTAATACATATATTAAATGTACGTAGGAGTAATTAATTTTGGTATCGTGTCAACATATTGATCGTAGAAAGTATTATAAGCATATTTACTGAACATTACAGAAATCCAAATAGTAATTCATGACTATGTATGCAGGCAGAGGGTTGTCCAATCAACTTATTCACTTATTTTTTGCCCTTATTTTGCGCAAACTTCCCTATTGATATTTCAACAATTTTTTGTAGAGTTAATCTCATTTTATCACAACATCCTAGTAATTTGTATATTGAGTACTTAATTCTTCATTGACACAACCATTACACATAAATAATTATATTATACTCTTCACAAAGCTTTTCGTAGTAGTATTTCTTTACTGCTACCGTTTAGAAATTGTTGATTGAAATTGAATATATTATAGGCAAATGTAACAGTTTAACTAACATTATAATATGTAGGATGTATAAGTACACAGTACAATACAGACCCATTAGAATGGACTGTGTTGTAATAAATCTCAAATGGGGAAATGATAAACAATAAGCAATGAAGTTGACCATTTTATAGAACATGAACTAGGAAACTATTGTATCTAAAATCTTTGAAATGCTCATGTCAGGCTTGCGTTTGAATACATGTTTGCAATTTCTCCTTATTACCCCAATACGCATGTTAGAGAAATGCGCTGAAAAAACTGCTAGATATTATATCTCTAGCAAAAATTTACGAGAATTAGTAGCAAACAGGAATTTGGATATTTTACATTAGTTAATGTACATTATAAACATTGAGTTGTAAAATTGCATCATATAGTGATGATAATAAATTAAAAATTACGAATGAATAAACTTGTAATATGATTAAGTAGTACGGTGATTACAGACAAGAAGAATTCGTTCATTCTAGAAAAATTCATTTATTGACTAGTCCATTGTTAAATGTCTCAATTAGCTGGTTTGTACAGCATTGATATGTGCAGTCCTTGTTTGTAGTTTACTTCAGATGAAAGATTCTAACAATACCCAGCGGAAAGATCATAATTCTTACTGGGAATAGAATATGATAGCGCGTTAACTACATTAACAGTAACATAATATAGTAGGTCTTATTGTACTACCTAATCAATTAAAACCACAAAATGGTACAATGGATGAGTACCATTAGTTGTTAGTACGTGAGATCCACAATTTCTATGCACAAGAACACTTCATTATAGACAGACATCATAACACGTAACTCACGACAAGTGAGCAGATTGTATAATTTTTACATAAGGATGGTTGAATGGATGTTTCGAACAATGTAGTTGTTGTATGACTTGATACAACTACCATCAACCATGCTACATGCTCCTACACTACCCCTAACATTAACAATATTGTCGAGGGTGAAAGTTGTATTTTCAAGTAAACTGGTAACGTTGGAGGCTACGATCTCCTCACTTGGCAGCACAAACAACAAAAGAAGACGAACATTTTACTTGATCCCACGAGCTGAACAACAAACACCACTCCTGTCTCAAACAGCGAGTAGTTAGTTTTGTTGTAAGTAAACTGAAAACTGCTAGGCACGTGTGAAAATGCAAAAAATATTGCACTTTGTGCATGTAATTGTGTATTTCATTACATTACTTAGTTTCAGTGCAAATGCCGACAAAAATCCTACAGGAATTCCACTGGGTATGTTTTAGAATAAATATTGATTTTTCAATTTTTGATTTGATTCCTCATAGTGTGGTCCTTAGATTTTCATAGCCAAAGTTTCTAAAATTTTGTATGAATATGAAATGATGAATTTTGCTGTATAGGTATTTCTAACAATTATGGACCACCCCAACCGCAGGGCTCCTATTACCCTAAACGTGACCAGTGCATCCCTACTGCAAGCGCATTTCAACCCGACACAACCGTTACACCCGGTTTGAACAATGGCAATCCTTATTACGTGTGCAGATACACATTCACGGGTCTCATCGGTCTTTATTTCAAAGCGAAAGATTCATATTTTCCATGCATTACACCGGAGCTAATTGGAACAGTAAAAGTTGGGGAAAAATTGCACAAAGAGTTAGATATCGTCAAAGGATTTCACCAAAGTGTCGCAGCGGTGTTTCCAACCACTGCACCAAATGGAAAACCCAACTCACTTCCTTTTGTGGCAGGGTTAGTGGATGAAGGGTTGATCATTTTGAAAAACACATCAATTCCCTACGACTTACGCCAAAACCTGCAATACGACATGGCTGTAAAAGAAAAAATTGAATTGAGAAAGAGAGACACGAGATTGTACTCTGAAAGTCAAGTGGATCAGGCGAAATCAATTTTTTCAACCTTGTCTTCCCTAGCAGAAATATCAGAAACTGAAAACTTTAATTTCAACTTAAATCGTCCTGCTGACCAAAGGTTGCACAACAGCCCTCATATTGCATCCGTAGTTCAAACCTTTTCTACTCCAACTACAAGAGCTGCAGAAAACACACTTCATCCGGATTTCATTGAAACGGAACAAGTGTTTGGGCTGGTCGGAGTTCGGTTTGAATTCCAAGATGCAGACATAGTCACAGATAAGATATTCAGATTGATCAATTCCAGTGCTGTACACAAAGTCAATATTGGACATTTAGGAGATACTCCTTTGTCTGCCAGTGCAAATGTACTGGACATGTTTGGTAATTATATTGAACTCGTTCAAAGATCTGGCTTCAATTTTGTTACTAAGTTACATGACCAGACCGAAACTCATATTAGATTTAGTGTTTTCAATTTTACAGCTCCCGTTCCCCCAATTCCTGTTGCTTACTGCAACAGGAATCTAGAAATAGATCCTAGAGGTCACACACCTGGTGGAAATATGAAAAATAGTGAAGGTTTTGGATCTGTAATGAGCGCAATGCCAACGAGTTAGATCCCGTAAATCATTCAATAGTTCCGTTCCAGCATAGATAGATGTATATTTCAGCACTTATATTTTATCTTAAAGCATTAGTATTTACATACCTAGCCATTTTGTACTACTATTCCTATTCCCTTTGTAATGAAACCATTGAAACATGTGTAATTCCAAAGTACAATAATATACCAGTAAATACCACATAATAGTATAATGAATATAATATAGGTGGGTAATTAAAATTATTACAATACAATCAATTCATTTGATGCCTACTGTTCAACTTGTTAGTAAATTTTAATATAATACATATGTGTTGTTGGCGAATGAATAAAATTTTCTTCGATGAAACCATAAAATTACTACACACACACGAATGTACATGGATAGTTATTTGCATCATAATATAGGGTTCAATTACATGAATTCATAGCATGATTGACATGATGGAATGCGGTTTCCATATTACAAACACAAAACGTAGCATGAAACTTTAAATGATACTTCATACAACCTGCAAGGTAAGAACATAAGAAAGTAATAAATTACCTATAAATAATAATGTTGTGTATGAATTAGTAAGATGGGCGTTTGCACAAGTACTGGTGTGAAAATGTGAGCATCAATAAATGGAATCATAAAACATCCGGTTTAGTTTCTCAAAAGCACAGCAGCATCATTTAAATGAAATTGTCTGCTGAAGTATGCAACGCTATATGTAATTACGAGCATTGAAAAGTTTTTCGCAATCGTAGGTAATGGACATGTGGAAATTAGCATAACTCGAACCTTATTGCCAATACCTATCTATCGATTATCTCAAGATTAACAAACATCAGAATGTAAGTAATTGATAATCAAAATCAATATGAGTGCCATAAAAATAAAAGTGTGTTTTCTATATTTATGAATCAGTCGCTTTATCAGAATTCAAGATGGTTAGTATATAATAATGATGACAATTTTATATCAGTTTGCATCGGAAACCTGAATGTAATCAATTACAAAATACCGAGCAAGCTAACAATTTTTTATAAACTGCGTTTACTGTGTAGATAATTAAATTTGCATAATTTTAGAATTTTTATATCTTATTCTGCTTTCTTTCAGTTGAAAGCTTGATTCATTTAAAAGAATTGTCAGAGCAAAATATTTGTCAGAATCGTCCAAGAACCATTAAAGAATTACAATTAATTGCACACAAATTTTTCTAGGAAATAATAAAAGAGACCATAGAATTGTTTTCAGGACAAATGACACTACTTGCTAGAGACCCAATACTCTATATTATTGAATATCGAAGCATGCATCATCATATCATCAACATGATGCAATTTTTGCAAAATAAACAAGTTTTTATGCATAATTCATAAATGAATTATAATCCTGAATTCCGCATTGTTGGCTTGCATTTTTCATATGACCTTTTTGTAGATATAAGTTGTTTTCACTTTTACACTCGCTCTCGGAAAGGAAGACGAGGAAAAAACAATAAAATATACCATCAGTCTCCCATTTTTTTAGGAGATGGTGCCTTATGTTGTAGATTCTTATTACATATTATTTGTATGGGCAACAAAATGTTGAAAAACTAGTTTTTAAACTTGTTATTATATACATTACAATTGGGAAGAACAATATGAATAATATTTAGGAAGATACAAGGAAGATCCCATTTTTGCAAAGTTTGAGTTGCTTGACTTGTGTCTGTCATAATACATTCATTCATGATTAAATTATAAATTATGTTATATCATGAACTCATCATAATTTATTCACTTGTTTTGTCCATTTCTTTTTACGAATGCTTTGAAAATGTTAAACTTTATAGCTTACTCTCTTTATAGTCAAGATTTGTGTGCATTACCGTATTATTCTAAATTGATTTATTGGCATGATTGAACCTGTCGCATCGTTTCGGAAAGACATGTCGGTTATAAGTGTAGCTATATCTTTGAAACAAAGTTCCGGTCTTTGAAATGTGATGTTGAAAAATGAGTTGAAATGATTTCTGCTGTCGCAACAGTCTAGATCCTTCTTTAAGATGTTATTGTGAAAGTAATTATTGGGCATTTACTGATCATTGCAATACACGTGTACCTACATATTTCTTAGAAATATCATAATTCATGAACAAAATGTTATTACTTATCTATCAAGTTACCTACTATTAAAACGATAATTTGAATGCATACAAATGTTATTATTGCAAGTATCTACTTTGAGTGTATGATGTTTCCTCTGTACAACTGTAATTCAAATCAACTGTGTAAAATTGGAGTGTCAATCGTGGATCATAAGATCATCTTTGCGCTGTAGGAAATAATGAATCTTGTTTGTAATGTGTAATATCTAACTGCTTTCTATTACATACATTCAAATGAATGTGTTGTACATCCAGTATGCTATGAAATACAACAAAACAAGTTTCCTGTTTTGTCTTATACTTTCCTGTTACATGTTAGTACATGTGGTAGTATAGAGAGTGAATGGTACAGCAGAGCTAAACGTCTTCGTGTGCGTCTACAGTCTTCCCGTTAAGGCAGCATATTAATTTATTAATTTCTTAACACACGTTATTAGTAATACATCTAGTTTTTCTACATACATATTATATCATACTGTTTGCACACCATAGACAGTAGGTACTTGTCTCAAGTTGTACCATTTACAATTGCGTGCGTGAATGTAATTCTTATTTGTATGTTGTAATAGTTTGATCATTTGACGGCTTCGCTTTAGTAGTTCAGTGTGCACTGAGCATCTCTCTGCACAAGTGGCTGAATTTGGTGTTTTTTATTTTTAATCTGTACAAAGTAAATACAGCACGTGTCATGAAGTTAACTTTCCGATTGTATATTTTAGCCTTTCTTTGCATTGGCTTAAATATACCAGAAATCGAAAGCGTTCCTCCGATGAGAATGTTTCAAAGATTTTTTCCCCCAATAAGAGGTAAGAATTTCTTTTGTTTTGAATAATGTAACAAAAAATGAATTGTTAAATTGTAAAATAAAATAAAATAATCAATGATTTATTTATTTCTCCACAGGTCATGATAGACGACCTGCACCTTATCGGGAGCCTGATCATTCAGCTTCCGAGAGTGTGTACATGTATGGGGATAGTACATACACTGTTCCCGAAATAGACAACCATGAAATCAAGTATTCCAGTAGTAACAGCCAGGAGCGATATATTGCACCTCCAGATCCACTGGGTCAAGTTGGACATCAAAATCCGCACATGTTAAGAAAACTCAAAGTGCGACAGCTCCAACAAAATAACCAAATCTCTTCGGGAGGTTTAGAAGGAAACTTTAATCCCTCCATTATAACATTAAGACAAATTAACCCTCCACCAACAAACGCAATTTCAAACAATATCGGGGGTCAATTTCCTGGCGTTTTTAATCCTCAGGATGCACAACAGCCATCTTTCCTTCAATTTTCACCAAATTTATTTCCTCCACAATCTAATTCTGGTTTAGGAGCATTTGTCCCATTGCCTCCAGTAAGACAACAACAACCCATTGATTTCTCAGGAGGCTTATCACCCATCGATGACGCATTACGTCAAAGCATTCCAGATTTCTCTACAGTTCCTCCACAATCTCTTAATAGTTTACCACAATCCCCTTTACCAACAAATTTGTTTTCTGCAGGATTCAACCAAAGTTTTACGACCCCTTTGATTGAAATAGGGAAACCACCCCCTGAGGGTTACAGAATAGAAGATAACTTCCAGCAATCATTTTTGGTTTCCTTAATACCAGAAGTATTACAAAGAAGAAGGCGAGATTCGATGGACAATATACAGGTTGAAAGTTCAATCAGCTCCCAATTATTCAATCCATTTACAACCGTTTACCAACCACCGAAGCAAGCCTCTAGCAGCTATTCAGCCCCAGTTCAATCAAACACTTACGAGGCTCCTGTTCCGATTCCAAATACTTTTGCAACATCGGTTCAATCTAACACTTACGGGGAGCCTGCTAAATTATCAAGCTATTATGAGGTTCCAGTTCAAACAGTCAAGTATTCAGCTCCAATCCAAACAAGTTCGAGTTACGGTGTTCCCATTAAAACAAATACATATGAAGCTCCTTCACAGACATCCAGTAATTATGGAGCTCCAACCCAAACCTACTCAAGCACTTATGAAGCCCCGGCTGAAGTCTCAAGCAATAGCTATGGAGTTCCAAACACATATGAAGCTCCTAATACAATTCCCAAGGCTTACGGAGCTCCACAGAAATTAAAAGCGCTAAAACAAGGCTCAATAATTACAAAAAGCAAAATTTTGTTTTCTCCACGTCTTTTAGCACCACGTTCTATGCCTTTTAGAGTAGACAGAATAACTCCTCCTAATAGAACACTTACAACGGGGTTTTCCCAGATGAATGCAAATGCCGACCTTATAGCCAATATTTCCAGATTGTTGCTGAACAGAAACTCTCCGAATCCGGCAATTGGCAATAAGAAAACTTTAGTTGCCGTTCACCTCCAGAGTTTTAGCGTTTTAAGACCTCCTGGAAACGACTCGGATTTAATTGAAGGCCAAAAGAATGTCGGTTTTGGAGCTCATAATTTCCATTTTGGGGGAGCAGATTCATTACTGACTGTTTTTGAGAACTTGCTAAACTCTGGGGATTCGACGGTCGTGAGTAATACGGGATTGAATGCAGGTTACGGTTACGGTAATGCAGATGGTAGTAATAATGAAATTCATTCTGGCGTAGATCCAATCGACGGAATATTAAATGTCATTAATGCAACTCAAAGAGTTCATATCTGGGCTCATACTCGTGGAGAAGATGAGGCAAGCAGAAGGTTCCAGAGTTTTCCTAGAGATAATATTACTGACGCTATACTTTTTATTGACACTGCCCCCATTACCAAAACTTTGTCTGCAGCTATTTTCTAATTATTCATTTCCCACCTACATATGTAAACTAAATGCACAAATGTAAAGATCAATTTATATTATTATTATTATTATTATTAGTGAATTTTGTATAATAAAGTGAAATATGTCCAACGTCAAATTGTGTAGTCTGATATGTTCTTACTGTTTTCTATGCATTTCCTTTAATTTTCAAGTTACAATTACTATAGTCAACAGTGGTGATACAAGATAGTTTTACTGTTGTGATTTCATGTTGTCTTTATGTCTGCGTATCATCAGTATGTACTCACAAGTTAACACGACTACATCTTTTACATCCTATTATATGATGTGATTTACTTACCTTAGTATGAAAAATTTGATCATTTTGAAGCACAATACAAACACTCATCTCGTAAATGACAGCTAAATTGTCTTAGTAGGTAATTAGTAGGTAGTTAATTTGTATGCAATTGTTGATACAGAAAACATAAAAGTACTATGGGTGGTACATTTTCATAATTCAACATAAGATTGACGTTGGATCACAGTTTGTATGATTTGATTTGATGATCAAATCAAAGCAATACAAAAACGATATGACAAGAGACCATAATGAAAACATTTTAACGCCTAGATTCCAGTGATATCATACTTCACATGTGTGTCAATTATATATTATAGTCGTGTAGTGTATATGAATGTACTCTGAATAAAATTAATTCTTACATTTAAATACCTAACTATTAGTATTTATTACGCCTTTAATAACCATATATTTACACCTTAATTTGTTGTTATCCATATTTGATTTCAATAGAGACTATAATATAAACGCAGGTGGAACCAGTTGAAGGTATTTGCATTTAAATGAGTTTTTAAACATACACTCAACTAAACAAAAAAATGTTATCCTGATATTTTCACAACCAGAAAATCTGAATTTCACTAAAGATTTCTTTTCCGTAAGGCAAATTGGCTCAATATTGAATACTTTGAGCACTGTGATACGATGACTGGTTAATTCCAATCTGAAGACATATAAAAATTCAAAATGATTAGTAATTTTTCGTACAAGTACCCAATGCAAATAATAATTAATTAACATTCATTGTTCGTTTACAAACTTTCATTCCCATGCTATATGTAATAATAATATCCATTGAGTTCTTTTAGGGTGGACAATTTGTTTAGGTAATTTCTCCTGTAATCTCATCATTATCACCAGCAAAAATGCGGTACTCTTAAGTATTATCTTTTACTACTAAAGAAATCAACATCAGCTTCAGTTTTACTCATTGATTTCTACATATTACTAATACTATCTATATAATATAGTACAGCGTGTGTGGAAACCCCTTCCACTTCTCTCCTTTACTTAGAGCTGGGAACGTGCCT
>JAQFYB010002217.1:0-26069 GCA_034694085.1 Pogonognathellus longicornis | reverse complement strand
ATGTATAATATGTAACGCTACTAATTAGGCTATTATTATTAACGGGTGCTATAGATGAGGCTTATGACGAGACGGAGGATGAAATGTGGAATTCGCTACAGAAGAATGGGCAGTAGTGTAGTGGTGTTCGACGAAAAGTCGTACGTGGATGTCGACATTGTTAGACATATACATAGAAGATACGGGCAGCTGGACTGGGATACGGAGACAAGGGAATAAAATGAATGTATTCAATATGGGTACCAGGAAAATCTTTTTTGGGGAGAGAATTCATTTTAATAGAATACACTTTTTCCATGCCAACTGAAATGTATAGATGAGTATGACGTATGACCACCATTATGACGAAACAAAAAAGTGTACAACAACGATGGTTATTATAATGGTCGATTGTCGCAAATGAGCACTGATTTTGATTGACAGATGCCATTATTCCAATTCTCAATATTGGATGAAAACTTTGTAAGAGGATGTTCAAAATGTTTTGTCTTCTATGGATGATGTCACTTTTGCTTTTGAATGTTAATGCTGATCAGCCGGAACTGTTTTCCAAGAAGCATCGTACGATATCCGTGACCAATTCGAGATTTTTGACCACTCACAGGACCCTACCATGGTGCATCACTGGAAATGACGAACCAGAATTCCAGCGGTATCCTTTTTCCGAATTTAAGCCGTTTCTCGATAAAACTATAACTCGAACCAAAATGCCCGATGTATGTACAAAACTTTTACAAAATACATATTACTATTACTCTGCGATTATTGTCAAGTTGTCTTGTGTCTTGTCTCGTAGTATCAGTATCGGTCTCACAAGACTTTTAGCTGTCGATTTTAAATTATCTATACATGATTTTTTTTTCCCTTGTGAATGTTTTACAGAATAAACTAGTACGGTACTTTATCGATTTGAAGCGGGTTAAAATCGGCCGTGCAGATCTTACTGGCAAAAATGGTGGAGAGCTTTACAATACAGCACATTTTACCATTAGCAGCAAAATAAGACAAGAATTTGCAAAAGGTTAATTTATAGGTTGACGAAATCTTGAACGATTTTGATCGAAAAGCTCGTGAATTGATTAATAAAAATTACTAATTTTAGATTTTTGCACTTAATATCGAGATCCTAATTCTCTCTTCGTGTAACTAAAGATACGAAAGTACGCAAAAGGCACTCTCAACTCTCAAGTATGCATACCTATGTGGCTTTACGCATAAGACTAAAATTCCTATGTATACCTAAGATATTGAGTTAGTATATTATGCGTACTTTCGTATACTTTAGTTTATTACACGAAGAGAGAATTAGGATCACGATATGGGATGTTAATTTTTTTTTACATTATTACCCGCGTATTAAAATACAATACAACAATTTATAGACATCGCTTTGGGTTAGTTTGGATGTTTGAATATTTAATATGATGATGATATTATGGATTACAGGTGTGCTATCGGAAACCGTGGATTATAACATGGAAGGATTGATTGTTCAAGCGAGTTATGCTCCTTACGGTGTTGGTCTTCCTACAGGAACTTGGTTGCCACACGCCGACCTTCCATGTACCGATTGTATCCACGTTCATGGACGTCCAGTCGGATGCAAAAAGAGAACATGGGTTAATTTTATGGTAAAAATTTACAATTCAAATTCATTATTTATGGTGTTTCCATCCAAAACCATATATTTTGCCTTCCCCTAAATCAATTTCTGTATACATCCTTGGTTTGGTTGTCATACATATATTTTACCTCATTTGCGATGCTTTCACCGATCATTTGCTCTCTGTTATAATTAGCATCCAACTGTTCTTGTGTTTCATCACAAGATGAATAAAACTGAACATGAAACGAAAACTGAGATAAAACGGATTGAGGATTTGCATTTGCAAAAGTATTGCTTGGAGGATGTCATAGACGAAACCAACCTGAATCCGAATCGTCGTAATCAAGCTAAACAAGTACTTATAGAAATTAATAAGCCTAAAAATACTACTGATACACTAAGTCCTGCTGCTCCTGGTGCTTCAGGCCGAAACGTGGAACCTGAACCTGTCACCGAACCTAAACAACCTTTCCTTTTAAAGTGCGATACTGACTCTTTCTGCAAATCACCTGGTCCACCACCTAACACTACTAGTAATGAGCAAACGTTTTATTTAATGGTTTAGTGACAAAATGCGTTTACAAAGATGGCATACAAAATTTGAGAGGGGTTATTTAAGTGGTTATCAATGCCCAACAGTAATTCACTCGAAATAAATTATCATTCCCAACCATCGCTCATAATTCACAAAACTATTGTAGTCTGCTCACTTTTGTGAATTATCTCTTGAATGCGGGTTGTCGATCCGCTAGCGCTAATTGTCATTTTATGATTCATGATATACTAGTTGAACGAAAAATTCGAATATATATCTGGTGTTTGATATGATCCATGATAATAATATTATGCGTCTTACTTTCAGATTACTTTGTTGTGTTGTTGTGTATCAACAATATAATGTTATGATATTATGAAAGAGTTTTTTATGTGTTATAGTAGTTATGGTTTATTAACTTAGATACTTTATGGTTTCCGGTTTCCCGTAGCGTCTTTCTGATAATTGTATTGTATTTGATGGTTTATTTCATTCAGCACCTATTTTGTTGAGGTGCCTAACGCCAATATTGTCACATGTGTGTGGTACCGGAAGCACCAAGCCCGATAAGACAGGTACATCATGTAATTCTGAAGCCGATTGTAATGATCCTGACTCCAGCAATTCAGAAGGAGGTGGTAAGTGTGAAGCACAAAAACCGATTGGAAAGAAAGACGGAGAGGACTTTGAACTTCCTGCTATAAGCCCTTATGTAGGGAAACAATCAGAAATTCATAGCAATTTGGTGTGGTTTACTCATCCCTGTCATGATACACGAGTCATTAAATTTACGTATGTACATTTATGTAAACGATTCATGCAATTGCAATACCTACTAAATTCAAAATTATTATCTTAATGTTAATATTCAAGAGTCGAGATATCATAATCATAATGTCATGCTTCTAAAATTTCAATTTTATGATTGGCTACTTTGTTTCAATTCCAGAATACTTGCTGTTCATAGTTTTTCAAAAGGAATTTTCTTTGCTTTCCATGATGAGAAACGCTATAATTTGCCAAAGGTTGACTTTACTGATGAGTACAGCCCTCCATTTGTACCATCTCCTGTATTTACCGGTTTTCCTCACACGTGTGAAAATAATGGACCCGTGGATTTTACTGTAGTTAAAGAGAATCTGGTGTGTTCCGTTATTTAAATTAATTCAACCATTTTCTACGTTTTAGGACAATTGAAGTTACAGAGCAAAATTATTATTCTGGAGTGTTGACAATGTAGCAGGAAATTGTTATGATTTGTACTATTTAATTATTATATTGAATTCATTCAGGGAACTCAATATTTCCACTTCAGTAAATCTTACGACCAATGTGTAGTAACGGAACGTTTTGTGGAGAAACAAATGTGTAAAAGAGCCCCCATAGCCAAAAAACTCACTCCCCCTCCAGCATGTGTAGGAAGTCTGGTTACAACGAAAGACTTACAAAGTTTATGCAAATCTAATGTTTATGGAAGAATGTGTCCATTGTGTCCTCAACCAGCGTTAACGACTACTCCGCCAATAACTCATCCAACTGAAATTCCCCTTGTGAAAAGAGGGTTTCACGGTGGCATTAATTTTATCACTAATTTCGCTATTATGCCTGTGACTGTTTTGATTGCCAGGTTTTATAAAGAAACCTTCAATGTAAGCGGTTTTAAAGGAGCCAAGCTTTGGTATTGGGTAAGAAAATAATTGCATGATAATTTCTACTAAAATGCAAAGCACTTTAACTGGATAACATTGTTTCAATAATTAGTAAATATTAAAGGGACTGAGAAATGAGATTATACCTTTGAATGAAAACAATAAACATCAAAGCTAAAATAATTTTTTTTGACAAAGTTGCATTTATTTGGATCCGGAGGATCTTCCGTCCTGATGTACTTTGGTTATTTCAGCAAGACATATGTAGAAGACAGTGACCAACATGTAATCTATGGCAATATTTACATAATGGTTCTTGCTTTTGCATACATAAGTGCGTGGGCACGACATAAGAATTGGAAAGTAACTGCGGTGGCTGAAAGCGTTCATGCCCTTTGCGGATATGCTTGTTTCGTTCTTGCAGGTTAGTCTCAATAATTTATTATAATTTTTGCAATTTCTCTTTTAATTACATACAACATAATAATTGTTGTGATTTATTTTGTAGCTCTTTGCGTGGTTACTATTCCTGGAGGAGAGACTCCTGGAACTAAGACGATTTATGTATTAATAATTTGTTCTTGCAGCATTCTTGGAATATTCGACATAGCCATGACGGTAAATACAGTATGTTGTTTTCAAACTTTTACGGGTATTATAATTTAATAATACATTAATTTATTGTGTATGGATGTATTTCCAACAGTGTTACATGTGTTCATTGGACAAACGTTTTGGTATGCAACCGAAGCGCAGACATTTTCCAACTGTCGAAGTTAGATTTGATGCAATCCCAGTTCCGGTAACTTAGAAAATATTATATTATGAATGAACTCCCATAATTCTCTTCCTCATTTTTTAAAACTAAAAATTGCATTCTTTTAAACAGGGGGATAAGGTAAGGAAAATTCTTCTGGTGGTCATTTCAATCATGGTCTTTGGTCTTACAACAGCAACAATATTCTTCTAACTTTAATGCGCAAAAAGAAGCAAACAAGCCTCGTTAATGAAGTGTTTGGATTAAATACTGGTATTCAACTAACTGACAAGACAAGTGTATAGTTAAGGAAATAATCATATTGGTATAAGAAAATTCATATTTAATGTGCCTACATATAAGTAAAAGCTCTTATTAGGTTACTTAGATTAGTACTATGTGCTAAATAACAATAATTTAATTATTAGTCCTGGAAAAATTAATAATTTTTATTGTTAATAATGTGCAATTGTGACGCATAAAATTATGTAATTCTTCCCCCAGGAATAAACAACTTTATATGGTTTTGTTTTAAAAGTTTACAATGTTTAATAATTTATTTGCGCGTACTAATTTTAAGGAAAGTAAAATAAATGTTTCCGTATGGTCGCATTTATTATTAAACTATCATTGGCAGACACTAAATATGAATCACTAGAATCGCCACTAACACTATCTACCCCTCATTAGAAATTAAAAGAGAAAAAAATCAATTAAGATATATGAGTTGATGAGTTTCCTAAATTCTCAGTAGGTAATGTGGAACAAGGCCGTATACAGGGGGAAAACGGGTAATTGCCGCCCCCGAAGTCACAAAAAATACATCATCCTGCCATAAAAGTGGAAAAAAAAAGAAATTGCACACTATACGCTTGAATTGCATTTTACGTTAGTTTTGTCCCGAATTTACTACATTTTTTTGCAATTTGTACTTCGTTTTAGGATTTTTCCACACCCACTCTTTATGTATATGGCCCATGAACCTATCGTTCTAATAATAAAACACCAGCAATAACATTATGATTACGACACAAATAGTTCAAACATTAAATTAGGATATTTTGTGGTCAATTCACGAAATTCGTCAGATTGGTTGGCAACTTTGGCTTTGTTCCTGCAAAAATTTATTTATTTTCTATTACTATTGATTACTTTTAGATTTTTATTGTTTTATCTTATGAGATCTATGTAAATTAAAAATACTTACGCTTTCATGATTGAAAAAGCTTTCCTAGCTAATTTAGAAGAGTTTACTTCTTTTCCAAGCTTGTACATTTCGATAGAGTTTTCAGCTTTAATTGCAGAAATTAAAACTGTTTCACACATTTTTTTAAGTTCTGTTAATCCGTACATCTCTGCGGGTAATATTACTTGATCTGCAACTTGATCCATTGAAACAACTTTCCCCGTATATATATATCGCAGCATTTCTTCTAAACCCACAGCCCCGATTTCGTCCGGAACTACCACTTGAATCTGTGCAATACTCTCTTTTGATGTATTTACTAACATCTTAGTCGTCTCATTGTGAATGATTTCAGAAAAAACTGGGCTACTAGCTATGAGCAATACAAAAAAGTTTTTTACTATCTTAATCTTTATTTGTCATTTAAAATTTTATTATTAGTTTCAAGACTTACTGGCCAAAATAATTCGGTGAGCTGGGATTTCTTCGCGTCCAAATTTCAGTATCATGTCTGTGTAGCGATCATCATGTAACATGCTATTTGTATGTCTTAGATACGGAGGGGGAGTAGACTTGGAAGATGAAACGGATCCTGTTGAAATGGAAGTAAGTTCATCAACTTCTAATAATTCGACTAACTCTTGACATGTCTCAGAAGCTGAGTAAATGGGATCTTTCGGAAAGTAAGCAGTGATGAAAAATCGTAATGTTAAGTTTCCACTATCTGCGGAATCGTTTGTTCGAGATTTTAAAATATTTTCGAAAACTTGCTGTGCATCAGGCCAAGTAAATGTGTACGCATATTCTAATGTGCTGGAATAGCCTCTTGTGTTGAAATATCGCTGTTGTATCATCACAGGAGTAAGCGATTTTTGCACAGGAAGCATAAATTCCTTGTTATCATGAATTAACGACAAATTGATACCAAAATTAATTTTCTTTTGCTGTCTTGCTTCATAAGAATATGTAGCAACGATTTTCATTTCGGTTCCAGAAACAGTTTTAATTTTTCCTATTTTGAAGAACCTGTACATGAAATGCATTATTTTTTTTTTAAATTATAGCATATATGCACACTTCACAGCGTATAAAAATAGTTCAAATGATGTTTTAAAATCAAAATGGTTAAATACTGTTACTGTTTGTTACCATTTCCCATCTACATTTTCCGATTTGAAGCTTACTTCATCAGTTTTCATTTCAAATATTTGATCGAATCTTTTCAAGTATATTACATAGTCTAGAAAGCCTCTCACTTCCCAAGTATGTAATAGCGTCTCTTTACCTAACAATAACTACACAGGAATACTACAATTATTATGTAATATATAGCACTACCAATTCCAATAGATTTTTATGAATAAAGTTAAATGAATTTTATAGAATTAATGTATATACTACTTGGAAATTACAGAAAATTTTAGATTCCAAAAACTTACTTGAGTGCTGCTACAGCGAGTTGAATTCCTAGAAATACTGGCGTAATCAATTTGATCAAATATTTCTGCATCATCAATCCTGACAGCAGTGCTGGGAGTTGAAATATTTTGACACACGAAAATACACAGTGACAGCCCGCAAATTTTATTAGCAACTTTCATTATAAAGGATTTATAATGTCAGATTTTTTCAAAAATTATTGTATGTTCTCTTAAAGTGTTTCAACAAAATTACTTCCGCCACACTATGAATTACATCTCATTCATGCATATAATTGGATTCTAAGGAATTGCGAATCTCTAACTCATAGCCAAAATTAACTCAGACACTTTAGTCTGCAATCAGTACGTTGAAACTTGACCCATGGCCTTCCGCACCCCGAAAAAAAGTGGCGAAATGTAAAATCGCACATGATAACCTTTCCACTTTCGATATCATGTGTTAGACATGATAAAGTAATAAACAAATACCTATTTGAAGTCTTACTGTAGTTAGCTTGTATTCATAATATTATAGTTTCTTACTCGGCATACTCAACAACAATAATTCACATCCACACTTGGCCATTATTAGGTCAAATATTTTTTAAATTTGCATTTTTATTCACCTAAGGGTGGAACTCTCCATGTACAACTTGATATATTTTGCAATTATTGATATCATTACAAAATAGTTCGAAAGAGTAAATAACATTTAGGCATATGACATGACTGCATTTCAACGCATTTTCCTCTACATTTGCATGTGCAATAAACATCAGAAATGGTAGACATACAGATAGTACAAATAGTATTAAATAATTCGAAAGTACATAACTACCGACAAAGGACAAAAATATTAATTTGTATATCTATGTGTAGGTGCATTTATTTTTTACTTGACTCTCCTTGTTTACAAGAGCTAGTAGGCTCTTTTACAATTTCCTGATAAAAGGCTTGAATTGTAAAATGCAATTTAAGAAATTCGGCTTCAGTTATTTTGCTGCTGTGTTCTTTGCGACGAGATACAAATTCGAATGTAGGGAATTCAAACATAAAATTATTTGTCTCTTTTAACATGGCTGTCACATTCATTGGGTACTTTATGTCAGCTTGTTGAGACTGCTGGGAATTTTCCGAATCATGGTTTCGCTTCCTATCTCGTTTATGCGAAAAAGTGGAAATTGACATTGCGTTTGTATTTTTTGGCGAATTAATTATTTCTTCAGTTGTTTGATCAGTTGCCTCCAAAATATTGGACTCATAGTAGGATGCTCCTTTATATTTTTTAGAAGAGTATTTTAACAAAATTTTGAAGTATTTGATTTGGTCATTCATTCCTTGATTGTCAGTTGAATATTTTGCGTAGACCGCAACCATTCCATGCGATTTTGTGTTTTTCATTTTAAATGTCCTATTTTACAGGTATCATAAAATCATATTAAATTTTATGCAGATAGGTATTAATAAAATAAATAGTAATAATGTTTTCATGTTAACCCTAGTCCTATTGCTAGGTTCACATAGATGTTAGAGTAAGAGTAGGGTTAATGAGTAATAAATATTTATTGTAATTATTGATTTAAGCTACGTACCATTTTCCCTTTATGATGTCATCTTTAAAATTAATTTCATCCGATTCAATCTCCAGCAATCGATTCATGTCTTCATAGAATTTTAATGATTTCATAAATGAATTGACCTTCCAAATGTATACAAAGGTCTTATTCATCATGGTCAACTGTATTACAAATCAAAAAGTAAATGACAATCACTTGTTAATTATCCAAATAAAAGTGTCTTAAAATGTAGCAACCTTTATTTTATACTAGAAAGCAAGGTCTTTTACATTTATTTTTATGATTAGCAAGGCAAGGCAAGGGCGTAACAACAAACGGGTCACTGGGCTTGGACCCCAGTGTCGAAAAAATAACTATACATTTTTCTCTCTAACTCCCATCCCTAAAACTTGTCCTACTTGAGTCCCTTATTTCAAACTTTTACAAAAAATGCACTTGCTTGCAAGATTCAATATTTCTAATTTCTCAACAATACAAATTTTAATGTAGGTAAGTATTGGCTTCATTGTACTCACACTGGAGGTGGAACAGATAATAGAATTTTCTCCTTCGTCAGTTTCTGAATCTTTTTCCTTGTTATCTGAACTGTCAGAAGGAGAATCAGTGAGGGCAGTTGGGGCAGTGGGGACAGTTGGGGCAGTGGGGACAGTTGGGGCAGTGGGAATTGTTGTTGCCGTTGAAGGAGCAGGCATTGTCTTATTAACAGTTAGTCCAGGGGTAGATTGTCCATGTACATGGAATTGAAATAAAATAAAACACGGCAAAAATATGTTTATAATTTTTCTTATCATTTTGAAGACTTCACACTATACTAAACTTTTTGACTCTGCTCGTAGGATTGCTATTAGAACTATAAAATAAATGTAAAATGTTAATGAATGGTAAGTTGTTAAGTTGACAAACATGTTTCATAGAAAACCAACAATATTTATTATTTATTTATAGTAATATAATGCTCAATAAACGAAACTTACAGCAATTAAAATTTACATGTTGTGTAATATACATACATAAGCGTTAGAATAGAAGTAAGACATCAGAAGATTTGCGCAAACAATGGTCAATAAAAAATACAATCTGCTTTATGGAAAACTAGATTTTAGTAAGGATGAATTAGTCAATAGCAATCAACTTATTAATACACATAATATGTATTACATTATACATTAGTACATTACAGTGAATCATATTATTATAATGATGTTTACAGCCAGTGTCATTGTTCCATTTATTAATGGGTGTATTTAAGATCAGTGTATGGGAAAGAATCGAAACCCATTAATTTTTGCTCTCCTGTAGTGTAGTAGTACTAGTAGTACCTACATAAAATTGTAGCTAGTAATTAATAAAGTTAATAATGAAAAATAATCATCATAATTAGCAAACATATTTTTGAGAAGGTAGAATCAAAATTAATACAGAAAATCGATAATGATGCCTATGTATTTATTAATTTATTTAATGTTTATACAATTTTTTTTATTATCAATATTTCCATTTAACCTTCCTAAACTTTTCCAACGTCCTTTCCTGGCATTTAATTTCAGCCAAATAATTTTCTTTTAATGATGAACTGATTTTTACTCAAATAATTTTACGTGCATTCGGATTTTTTTTTAAATTGTATGCCTGTAAATCGAAAATAAAGTTTTGGGAATTTCTTTTGTCAGAACAGAAATAAATTCGCCAGCATTTAATAAACAGTCAACAGTTAAATAATATTTTTAGAGAATTTCATTTTGTGTGAAATAATTTCACCGTTTCGTTATTCTTATTTATCCAGAATTACAGAACATAATTTTTAGCAAGTATTTCTAACATCTGCCTCCGCCTCATTAATTAATAATTTTATGAATTTAATTTCTTGCAAAATTTCAAAATAGTGCTTAAGTCTCAAACATGGGCGTATCCAGGTCAGATAGTTGGGGGGATATAAAAAATTATTAATACAAAGTGACTTGTTTTTTTTGCATTTTTGGAATAGACATAATTTTTATCTAGTGTATAGACCAAAAATTAGTGAGGGGCTTCAGCCGCTTGCACCCCCTAAACAAGCTGCCCTTGATTCCCATTCAAAAATCAAACTCACAATCAAAAAGTCTAAAAGCATTTCATGGGCAATCTCAAAGTGCCCGGTTTTTGCTTTGTTGTTGTGGACAGAGTTTGAGACAGTCCTGGGGGAAGCCAAAGAGGGAAGTTTAGTAGCCGCTAGTATTTGAAAGTTGTTATCACCCTTCATGTGCCGCCACATTATTATTAGTTTTTCATTTTGACTTTCCATTTTTCATCAGTGATTTCCATTTTAGTCAGTGAATAAATGTACAGTATTTATTAAAAAGTACTAACTTATGGTGCAACTCCAAATATCAAATATTCATGTTATCTTTGTTATATATTGAATCATTTTCTCTGGGTGAGTAATGAAAAGACCTCTTTCTTCATTCTTGAGTCTTCTCGTCACTGTTGAGTTGACTGTCACCGAATCAGTTTATATTTTATTATTCTGTAATTCTCATAAGATTATAAATTCCTAAAGCTTGAACATTGAACGAAGAATAATTTTACATTTAAGAAGATTAAGAAGATTTAAATGATGCATAATGATTATTTGATTATGTTGGACATTGAACAAAAGTATTGTTCATTTCGTGAATATTGAGATTACTAATATCGATTTTGATGTCTTTAGCTCCACCAGCACCTACCAGTGCTATCCAGTTGATTTGTGTGCAAGAGGAAGTGTCCATCCATCGTTGTGGGTTGTTGCGACCTGCTTGGCTCACTCACACCAGGTCACAGCTGACAGGTTACAGTTACAACGCTAGAGAGAAAGGGACGACATCGCCTTAAAATCCAATAGACTGGCAAACAGCAAATATCCAGTTTATTAAATTAGTAAGATTTAAAATCGTTTAGAAACTTCATAAAGTTATTAATACAATCAACAATTAATTACACATTAATAAAATGCACAATTTAACACTTTAGATAGACCAGTTGCGTTACACCCGTTACAGCTTGTTGCAGTTATTATTTTTTACATTTACTTTTGGTTTAGCTGAAAACGAAAAGGAACTGTGAAAACTGTAGTACCGGATAACAGCTATTTGCGATTCTGAATCACAAATAGCTGTTATCCGGTACTTGGTACTGCCGTTTTGTGTCTGGTTATGCAGACCAGTCACATATTATTGTGATCGGGCTGCCGTACAAGTTAAAAGTCAACGTAACTAAAACTAACATCTAGATCATTACCAGATTGCTTTAGTTGCTTTGGTGGACATTTTATTATTATTCTAGGTCTAGCGTCTTTCGTAATCATAAGTTCAAAGTTTAGGAATGGTTATTGTAGTTTGTAGTATTTCAATGTTTTTATGATGTGCAATAATTTAATAATTTGTGTGGTTTATTATGAACATAGGGACATTCATCAAATAAAGCAGAGACAACGTAAATACAAGGATTGGTGGCAACAATGAGTACCGAAGGGAAGTTTCAACCGGGGGATAGGATTTTTGCAAAGATCAAAGGATATCCAGCATGGCCAGCTAGGGTAAACTTACAAAAATTACTACCAGTCATCACCTTAGCCTCTGAATTACATTTCTATCACTGCTGAAAAGAAAAGTCTATAAATGTTTAATTTTGTTTTCACCTTTAGGTTAATGAACAAGTTGGAAGTACAGGAAAATTGGAGCAATATAAAATATACTTTTATGGCAGCTATGAATCGTAAGTTATTTCTGCTTGACAGTAAATATGAAATAAATAGTAAAAAGTAAAAAACATGTTTGTGGTATACAACGGGTTTTACGATGATAAGAAGTCATCAGGTATACATGATAATATTTGTCATACCTGAAAACTCTAAACCCTACATTAAATCCAGAATTTGCCGACAAGACTAAAACATATGCATTGTGTATACGTATGCTATGTGTATGTTAGCCTCGAGATTCGGAGTTTTGTGCGATTATTCTGAACAAACTTGTCTTAGGGTCTAGTGTAAAAATGTAATTGATTTTTTTTCTACTGTAATGACACTAAACTGCATAATACACTAAATGACGAAAAGCAGATCACGTAATTACTATCGCACATAATAGTTGTTAGTTAGTTGGCCTTAATTATGATGAATTAAAAGAATACTCTTACAGGATTGCAGTAAAATAAGATGAAGAATCAGGTTGACTTCATAAATATCATTTGTAAATAGACACGTTGTTTAAAAAGTCATACCTCAAGTAGCTAAATTCAATTATAATTAGGTATTTTAATCCCATCTGAGAGGTTTGTATGTCTTTGTATATGCAATTATTCAGCAGTTAATCATATTACTTAATTGATACTCAATTACTCAATTTCAAGCAGATTGAGTAGTCATTTTGGATAATAAATACAGGGTTTAACTTTAGCTTTACCCTTCAGAGTTTGATTTGTCAGAACGAAATGGGCAATATGATAGATTGTTATCTAATTTTCATGGCAGTTGGTATATATTATATAGGTATGTATAGACTTCTGAATCTGAATGCATTATAATATGTAGTAATTAATCTGATTTAGAATGTGCTTGGCAGTAATCCTTCCTTGTATTATTATTTTCTGTTTGCTAACAGGGGATTTGTCAAATCGGATCAGATGTTTTTATATACACCGGAAACTAAAGCAAAATATGGAAAACCTCAAAGGAAAAATAGATTTAAAGAAGCCATGGAGGAAATTGAAAAAGACTTAAAAATTGACGACGATGGTCTCGTATTAGAAGAGGCAGCAGATGTAAGATAATTAAAAGGAAGTTTTATGCTTTCTGTAAACTGTAAATTTAATTCTATGTTTGTATGTTAAAGAGCCAAGATGACGATGACGAGGGTGAGCTTTTTATTGACGAAGGTCCCTCGCAACCTCCTGTACTAAAACGGGAAGTAAACCTTAAGACCCCTGCCGCAAAAGTAGAAGCAGAAGTTACAGTAAGAATTGCAAATAAATACTATTCGTATTCGTGTATAACATGCTAACAGGATTAAATAAGCAAATAATATGTGATTTGAATTAGCCCGTTGCGAAACCTAAACGAGTGTCTAAGTCTGCCAAGCGAGATTCAATAACAAACAGTACACCGACACCAGTTATAAGCACTCCGGTACCCGAAGTTCCACAGCAGACTGAAATAGTTAGTCGCAGTGGAAGGAAAATAAAACCAAAACGTTTTGCTGATGATGAAATAGCTTCACCTGTTACCCCTGTCGCAAAATTAGTGGCACCGACGCCACCATCATCAAGTCATGATGAAAGTGGCGAATTAGATGGACCTCCTGCTAAAAGATCCAAAAGAGTACCTAAGCAAACCGCAAAAGTAATTTTTAATAGCTCTGTCGTATAGAACTTAATATTAATTTCTGAGAAGCAACTTACTTAAAATGTTCATGCGTTTCTCTTTTGAAGGTTGTTGCACAGGCGAAGGCGGAAGTAGAAAAACCTCCTGCTAAAGTTACTCCTGCTAAAGGTAAAGCTGCTCCTCAAAGACAGTTATCACCCGACATTTCATCTCCACTCCCCAAAGTCACACCGAAATCTGCTAAAACTGTAAAGGCTGCCGCTAAGGTGACACCTGTTCCACCGCAAAGAACTGGAAGGGGAAGACCGCCGATTGTAAAGCCTGTTGCTATAGTTGAAGACGAAGAGGAAGAAGAAGAAGAAGAACAATTAATGGAAAACGACTTATTGCCCACTGAATCGATGGAAGTGGATAAAGAAAACTCTAAAGGCAGTTGGGGAAACGAAATGGACGACGATGGTATTTCCAATGACTCTGCATCTAAGTCTGTATCTGAAGAAGGTAATAAAATGAATAAAATATACTAGGTATGTTTAAATATAAACAGGAAGTCGTAAAAAACTTTTTATTATTTAGCAGTTACAACACCAACTCAATCGAAAGGAGGAAATGTTCAGGTCATTGCAAAAAATGGTTTGGGCATAGAACTTACATTTGGAAACGACTGTCCTAAATTAGAAGTAATTGTTCATTCAGTATTTTTAGTGCTTTTGCTGTCTACAATTAGGTATATACAACTGTGTAAATAACTAAATATAAAATTAATAATTCTTTTAATTGCAGTCCCAGGAAGAAAGGAGGGCATGGGGTGATGACACTATACAAAACGTGTTGAAGTTGAAAGAAGATATTGAGCAATATGATTTAGAAGCACGCGATATAGTTTCCGAATGTGCAAAAAGTGTTGAAAATAAAGACAACATAGCGGAAATGAAACGCAGGGAGAAAAAAGAACTCAAAATCAGGTACATACTTGCAGTATTTAGTCTAGGTATTAAGGCGTTGTGATTGAAATTATAAATATTACGATGATTGAAATTATTGTTAATTGTGTATTAATCTGATGTCTTGTATTGACAGGCAACTGAGATTGGAAGGCGAGGTAATCGAAATAATCGGAGAAATTGTTGGCTGTCTTAATGTGAAATCTGCTGATTGTGATCGAGCGATAGAACTGTTAGAAAGAATGAACAGTCATGAACTAAACACTCTAATTCTCAAGAAACACCCCGAGGTAGTTGAAACTGTGCGAAAGGTAATCAAAATCATTATCAGATTTTCTATTTTTCTATTCCCGAGATTTGTTGTGTTTGTTTAATCAATACTTAAGAAGAAAAAGAAAAATACGTAATACATATATCATTTTTTCAGTTGAGGAGCTACGTTGGAAACATTCAGGAGTGGGAAATGACTGAAGATGAAGTGGTAAGTCGAATTAACAAGAAATCTGTAAGATATAATACGAGAATTGGGATGTAACCAATGTCTTTAGAAATAAATAAATAATAATACGGTACATCTGTAACGTATTAAATAATGCTATAATATGTAATATTTTTTTACATAGGCCGAATTCAAAATGAAAGCATTAACAATCCGACAAAAATCTCGAACAATTTACGAAAGCTTCAAAGCTTTATTCTGTACAACTGAAAAGCCCTTCCACGTACAATTTGACGAAGAAGTTCAGAAATTCAACAAACAAGTAGAAACTGAAGGATTTTCAGCTAAAGAAACTTTAGCTCTGACGTCTGAGCTGAATGGTAAGGTTTGATATTTGAAATGCCTATTAGGTAAAGAAATAATAATATTATTAGTTGTTGTATAACTCCTAGCACATTATAGCTTCAATGTATGTTGTTGGTTTACATTGTAGATCCTTTAAGGGACAGTTATATCGAGTATGATATTTAAAGTTGGGATTGAGTATTCAAATTCGAAAAAGAATCAAATCAGCAAGAAGTTGTATAATCTCGTATAGTAGTTTAAACTTTTCAACCTCAACTCGTAGGCTATTACTCGAACACTAATAATAATTGTAAGTGTTCATAACTGAGTCACAATCCATTTTGCTGATTCATCTTCGTCTTTGTTTTTAGTAGGTATGTCATTTACCCAATTATAAATTATATTATTTGAATTTATTACTGTAGTCCTATCTCAAGGACTTGACTAGTGTTCTTTTCACAGTACATCACTTACAACATGTAAGATGTACGCATTAGTATCAACTTTAGATAATTAGAAGAAAGACATAATATTGACCTCTGCTATCAATTATTAATGCATAATAATTAGCATAATAATAGCGTAAACCATGAACCTAATAAAGTAAGACACTGTTATAAAAATGATGTTGTCGTAATTTGTAATTTAGTTGGTACGTATTAGTTTATAATGTAATAATTACAGTACACGCAAGGTAAAACCTTAGAATAATAAAATATTGTAAGAATTACCTTTTAGGAAGCAATTTCCTCACTACACTTTAGATGTTTGTATAATGTGCTGATAAGTATTCTTTTTTAATTCATTAACGTAACGTTAATCTGTACAGATACAATTCAATGTTATCGAAGAACCCACATTTGATAAAATAATAAAATGTCTCGAGAAAACTATAGGGCTACAATGTAGTCATTATTATCTTGCTATAATATTACATTTACATTAGAATTATATACTCTTTTTATAATTTTGGAATTTCCAAAGCTGTTTATCTGAGCTTTTATCACAATGCTCCATTACGGGACCGTAGGATTTAGTAGTTGCATTTGTCATAGCCATAGATAAGCATTTGTTTGAAGCAGGGTGGGAAACTGTTCCAGACTGTGAAAATAGAGATACAAATTATAATGTAACATAGAAATGGTATTATTAATGAATGTAGGATTGAAATATTTTGTGTAGGTCTATTAGTTAATACTTCTGGATCAAAATTCCATTTCTGGTTGCCTTCTGCTCCAGTACATGCTAACATAGTAATAGAGTCTCCAAAATAATCTAAACAGTGCTCCTCTCTTCGTATTTCTCCAGTTTTTGTGTACCACCATTGCTGAAGAAATATTTTAGGGTTGATTGCCATTTCATTGTTTTCATTTCATTCACTTCAGTCTTTAAGCAGTATTATAGTTCATAACTTTTAACTTACCTGGTTTTGCCCTATGTAAAATAACAAATTAAAGTATTAGTAATTAGCAGCAGATAATGTGCAAAGCAAAAGTGCATACAATGTGGAAGCAGTATGTACAATTATTAGTACCTTGTTGGTGGCATTCCCACATAACTACCATTACATTAGCTTCCCCGTTAGGAGCGTCAAGACAAAACTGTCCATCCAAACCTATATTTTTTATCTGTGAATGATTTCAGATTTTTAATTTCACTCTCAGTTCCTATGCTGCTTCAAAGTATGCAATATTGAAATAATCAACTTTTTTTAAAGTAGTAAAGTAAGCAAAAACTGATTCACCTCTCCTCCTGCTATTGTCGTATATTTCGGATTGTAGAGATCGGGATAAATATTCTTCATGTACCAGTCAAAAGATTTACATTTTAATTTCTCACGAAGAGCCTTTCTTTCTGAGACATCACCGTAGTCTCCCTATTATACAAATTGAGTTTGAGTTTAATAAGCTATTTTTTATTTATTTATCGTTTTCACATAGAAATGGAAGTCCCTTTAAATGATGTTGGTGTTATTTTAATTACGATTCGTGACTACTCGATTAGAGGATGGAAATGAACAACTAATTGATTTGAGAATGCGATTTACATACCGTACTATAACCAACACGCTGGTAAAAGAAACGTGCATATTCGTCCATCCACACTTCCGCCAAGCGTGCAAGATTCTTCCTTAAGAAATTATCATTTAATTTCTTCCGATATGTTTGGTATTCTCTGTAAATATGCCCTACACGGGAACATGATATAAACTCCAGTTTCCCCCCGCACATCCAAATCTTGGATACGAATAACTCACATTAGTATTTTGCATTCATACAGCTTTTACACTGTTGTTGTTATACAAATAGTATTTTAGAAAAACTAATACTACCTTAAAGGACATTTCTAAATTTTCGGCTCCCCAAATTTCATATTCTGGATCGTACATTCCTAGTTTTTCAAATAAATCTTTCCTGATTGAAAACAATCCTCCAATCATCGCAGGGGAAGGGATTGGTTCTGCTGGGTGGTTTACCAGAGCTCTCTCCCTTGGAGTTATTGTTTTCCACCAAAACTTAAAGCATTTTATGATGTATAAAGGGCTTAGTGCTTTTAAGGTGTAAGACTGGTTTTTATGGAGATTTATTTTATTATTATTTTACTATAAAAATCTTGTTTTAAGAAAATACCTGTAAATCCCAATTAAATCCCCCAACCTCTGGAACAGTAGTTGAATAAGCCTGATACTCCCAGGTGTTGTAATCTATGCGGTCAACAATTGGGCACACGATATTATTTGGATAGTTTTGTATTCGATCTATTAAAGGTTCTAACCATCCTGGAAAATGGAAACAAAGAGCGTTGTTTCATTTTGTGTAGGATTCGATGTATCATATAATTGCAAAAAAATATTTATCTTATCTAACCAATATCTACCTAAGACGGGTGGAAACTTTTTTATTCCACTTTCACCCACCTGGTAAACCATTCCATGGATCTTACTAATAATACCATTACACCGGGTGGGTTTGGCGAAAGCCTTTAAAGCTTTTATCCAATAATGTATTTCGACATTTATTTACCTGTAGTTACTTCTATGTGTGCATCCAAAAATGTAAGAATTGGAGCTAAAGATTTAGAGACAGCTAGCATCCTTGCTTTGATTAGGCCAAGCCTCTTTTTACATCTTATGATTTGTATCTTTTTATATGGAGCAAGATACGTCTCCAGCTGCCCTTTTAAGTGATCTAATTAAACGCATGAACTGAGACAATAAAATCTATGTCGTATCAACTTTGGAAAGGAATATTAATGCATTGATAATATTCTTGATCACCCATATCAGAATTGTCGTCAACAAGAATTATTTCCTTGACTAGATGCATGGGTGTCCTATCCAAAATGGACCTAATGGTTCTAATTAATGTTGACCAAGCTTCATTATAAAATGTAATGATTATAGTTGTTTCCATTATCGCATTCGTTCGATTAGGTTCCTTGCACCTTAAAAGCCGAAATACTTGTCATTATATTATTCGTCCGTTTTATGTTGGAACAAAGATTATGAGATTATGACACGTAGAAATAATATTTTGTCTGTTACCAATTATCTCTGAAATCTGGCAAATTTCTGCTGACACTAATCATATCTGAAATGTATTGATTAAATCCGAATTTCTTTTTGGATTCCTCCATGAGCCGTTGTTGTTCTGGGGTAATATTTTCTAACTTTACAGGTTTGCCATTATCCCCAAGTAAATTAGATGGACGAGGAATATCTCCGTCGACATGATTGCTAACGTCATGAACGCTGCCAAGACCATGTTTTGAGACTGGGGCAGAGTTTTCACTTTTACGAACAAAGGGGTTCGCTGCAGTAAATTGTTGTGTTGGTTGATTTTTGGTTATAATTACAGTGAATACAAACAAAAACCAAAATATATGCAGGGCTAATATGAATATTTTCAAATTAAATGAACGCAGAACCATTTTGTAAACTGTATTAATAATTAATATAGTCTGATCTTGTAAAGTTAAAACCATCAAGATGATTTCATTTTCTCTGTAATACAATTCCTGCCCCTGACCTAGTTTATAATAGTACGCCACGATTTACAATGAAATAATATATGGTTAGGTATATACTAAATAGAGAAATTCCATTATCAGCATTGAATGCAAATATTAAGATATTAAAGGAACAATTCTATATCTGTAACACAATTGCTAATTGTAATAATTAAATTGTATGCACCATCGTGTAGAACGCTAATTTGACGTTATGGAAAGCCGCAAATATCAATCAGAAATGCAAGACTCACTTTCACAATTAATTAACTGTCTATTTAAATTTTATTTGAAGGACTGAATTACACTTGTAGTATTTTCATTCGAAACAGTGTTGTAAATAACGAGTGCATTTTTAAGTTATAACTTCCAAAATATCATTTTCAAGTGAAGTATATGGTAATAATATCACATTCATCATCAACAAATCGACAGTGTAACACTTCATTGCAATCAAGTTTAGTAAAATAATTTGGATTTAATTATGCAAGACAGTGGGCCAAATCACGCTTGTTTTGTATCGCAGAAGTTTTGTACGTTTGTAAACATACGAAAGCAAATGTGAATGCAAATGTTCAATTTTTATTAATACGCGGGCGGTAATTTTGAATTCGAAACCACTGAGGCGTCGTAGAAATTCTCTTACGAAGCTTACGCAGCTCTGAAGAGGTGTAAAGCTACGAAGATTTTGTAAAGAACCGGATTGGACAATTTTAAAAAGTGCCCCTTCCCGCCTTCGTATAGTTTACAAAAGCGTAAGTTTACAAACTATACGCAAAAGTGGAGTTTACAACGCAAGCGTGAACTGGGCCAGTGCAAATATTATATGTATTCGATTTTTGACTAATATCTCAAATGAGTAATATAGACTTTTTGAGTGAGAACTTCTGTGTCCATTCCATACAAGAAATATCCAGAAAGGATTCAACTTAAAATATTGTACGAAAAAAGACAAAAAAAAATGAATACAAAAATAGGTTTGTATAATAAATCGTATTAATATCTGTGTGAAACCAACATGGCGATGTCTACAGTTTTTTCAAAAAATTGTATACAACTAATGACTTTTGGTATAATATATTAAACTTATAGCTTCAAAATTGTACTTAGATAGGTATGGCTTTAAAATCGCGTACACATTGAAAAAATACACTTATTAAAACAAATAATTATCATTAATAATTTATCGCTGAAATATGTAAAAGTCTTAGCTTGTTTGCTCGATGTTTAATATTTCTGTATTGCTGAACCCCGAAAAAACTGGAAGAAGAGACTTGACCGCCAGGAGGTGGTTGAAGCAGTTCTGATGTCAGAAATAGGGGGAACATGGGCATAATTAACCCTCCGTCGAAGTTGATATTTTGAATCATAGAATTTGAGTTGGGTGAACATAAAAGTTTTGAAAAATTTTCTGCCGACAAAAAATCATGTAGACACGGATCTCTTTTGATTCTTGCAATAAAGATTTTACCTTCATGGTGTTGCCCCACTAATAAGTAAAAGATATTACGCCATTATTATAATAAAGAGGTGTCAGTAAATGTCAGATTTTTTACAGTAAATTTTTTAGAGAGTCAAGCAGGGGCGTAGCCAGGATTTGGTTTCGGGGGGGGGGCAAACTCAAAACATCCCTGGCTACGCCAGTGGAGTCAAGTAAAATCATGATGGTTTTAATTACCTTTGCAGTGAACAAAAAATGCGTTATTTAATAAGTTGACCTGTACAACAAATTTGCAATCATTGTTATCTACAGGAAAGGTTTGGTTCACCAGGCCAGTCATTGAAATAGTCTGCGGAGATATAGTGTTTTCGTTAGCATCCATAATGGTCCAGCTAGTACCTTCAGTAAAATAATTTATTGTTGAAAAATTAGAAAAATGTAGATCACAAAGCAAGAGTTTTTATATATTGAAGCAAAACGTTAACTATTACCCATTCTTGATGCTGATGGACTTAGGGTCACAAATATTAAATTGTTGCACCGGTACATTTTTGTTAATCTCATGGTTTTTATAGATTCCTCATCTCCACATTTATCTTTTGACATATCAAGCCAATCTGTTGTTTGATCCCAGACTCCCAAGTTTCCAGTGGTGTACACAGCAAAAACCTTGTTTACAATTTTTGAAATATTAATGAACAATCATTCTTTAGTGAATATGATTCAAAATAAAAAAGTCTTTACTTTTGTTTTATATAACATTATTGCACAACTCCATAAAGGGAGGAACAAGCGTCTTAATTTCTCCAGTGTTACTGTCCTCGTAAGATGATTAACTTCCTTGACTCGAAATAATAGCAAAACACGTGAAGTTTCTTGAGCTACTATTCTGTCTTGATACACACTGCATTTTGTACAAAAATGGTTCAATCAATTATGCTTAATCTATAGGGTAGTTATTAAAGTAATTAAACTGCGTGTGTGAACCTTATAGCAGCATGTGTATTGTTATCAACTCTGATATTCTTAGGTACACAAGTGTACGGCTTCCAAACATCTTCAGAAGATTCTCCATGAGGTATTGTTTTCCAAGGGTCTTCTATATGATAAAACTGTACTTTCTCCGGCCTTTGCACAATTATCAAATTGTGACAACACATAATTCTCAAAGCTCGACAAACGCATTGGGCGATCCCGGTACAATCACAGCTTCTGTCTTGTTCAATTTTCAATATAAAACTCCCCACGTCTTTCGCCTCCTCACTGGAAATAATTGATATGTATTAGTCAATTTTTATTAATTAATAATTACCTAATCAAAGTCTGAATCAATTTTTTATCTTTAACTTTAAAGAAGAGAATATATTTTGATTACAGATCATACCTGATTCTAGAACTTTCGACTTTAAAAGTTGTGAACAAATAAGATTTTTCATAAGCTTTTAATACTTCTGGAGAATTATCACTTTCTGAAGGTGTTATTCTGCATTTCATATCTTCTAAGGTTTCAGGTTGAATTGTAGTCTGTATTTTTTCAACTCTGGCTGCAACAATATCGTCTACAATTTCTTTCCAACTTGATGACACTTTGGCAATAATTTCCATCAAAACCTCCGTATGTAGATGATTTAGTATCTTATGCTTAATCTCAACGGGTAAACATTCCATTTTATCAAACCTTTTACAGACAGCAAATCTAAACACACAAATCATAATGTGTATGAGAAATGTAATAATTATATAACCTTTTTATTGTATGCAAAATATAAACAATTTAAACAAATAAAAATTATTATTAACCCATATGTACTATGTGTATCTGTGTATGTGTAAAATAGAAAAAAATTGTAATTACAATTCGCTAGCTGTTTTAATTTTAAATCATCGATCTTCTGTGGCTGCTATTGTTAGCTGTCGTCAACATCGTGTCACTGCGTCTTTCTGTATAGTTTGTGTAAATAAAAAATTCAATATTTAAACACAATGCTGAAGTTTTGAATTTTATATAAAGTTGAATAAGTTGATTAATATCAGACCTCCATGTAAATGTCAAGATTGACAAAGAGATTTGACTACAGCAATACGAAAATTAATTTGAAAAATGTAAAAATTCTGTCGGAATTTGTTTGGAATTTTGGAATCTGACTGCGTTCGAGAAAATGTTTCTATCCTATTTACAATCTAAAACGGATCCGCGGTTGTGAACTGTAAACGAAGTAAATCTCTCTTGGCGAAGCACACAACAAACTCAACACACAAACCCTCCCGTCTGCGTCTCACTAAATACAAGTATGCAATGCAATATGTAATGCACTTTGTAAGCAGCAAGCGCATAATGTAGTCTTTAACGATTTTTCTTAATGTGCTTATTAGGATTTTAGCATTGCACGAATAGGATGAACCTTAACAAATAATTGATTTGCAAATTTTTTTGCACATGGTGGATTTTATATTATAGTATAGGCCTAGAAATATCAATAGCGAACTTTTGTTACATACTGCTCTTCGTATATACACGGTTATTACCTATGTATTGCATTTAATTTTACAGATAGATAGGCACGAAGGGCAGTACGTATCAAAAGTTCACTATTTTATATGCAGCTAGCGTTTTGCAAACTGACATTCATATGAGAATTAAGTGTAGGAGTTTTTAGGCAAGAAAAGTTCAACAGAATAAGAAGTTTCGGTGATAATTTAATAAGCCATAATATAATTAGGAACTGCAAAACTGTACAAGTACAGCTTTTGCAATTGTTTATTATTCTTTTTTTGGAGTATAAAAAAATAATAAATCAAAGTAACTATTGAAAAAACGGGCTAAGAAAGATCCAAGTAATACCCCTAGTAGTAAAAAGCCGCCATCATGAATAGTTAAGGCTTCAATTTTTGCGATCCACCAACTCTGCCAAATCATTAATAATTTGCATATAAAGTCCTAATAAGTTTTAATTAATGTGAGGTTTAAAGAATCAGTAAGATATTGTAATCACACAAAACATTTATTGAGAGCATTTTTGTCGTGCTGTTGAAGATCATTAATCGTATGTACATTCATTCATCGGTCCCTTTAACGTCCTGACACATGAACAATATAGCAATAATGCAATTAGTACTGAAAAGGTCTGCCATGTTATGCAATTATTAAATTGTTTAAGCTTGCTGACATAAGACGAACTATGTATGTGTACACAAAGTTTTGCAAGGCTTATTAAATCTAATACTAAAAGCAAGTCACAAATATTCATTTTTTAGGACAAATAATAATTATCAATGCACTCTTCCCAGCACGACAACTTATGTTATTCAATCTCTTCAGGACGTACAGGTTGAGCTAATGGAATTACGGACTTCTTTTCTACATCTCGAGATAGTGCTCTTCTCATATCTATCAACAAAAACGGGTTTAAATATAAAATCTACCAATTACTGTAGTACAATTACAAAGAAGTATTTAATTATTACCATAAGCATCTTCGTCAGGGTCACCAGAATAATAATCCAGAACAGTTCTATACACAATATATCCTAAACTTTTGTACATTGATATTGCAGCCTTATTGGAGACACGGACGAATAGATCAACAAAGAAACCCTTTTTGCTGAAAATAAACGCCAGATTATGAATCAACCATATAAGCATATTTGAAAGAATAAAAATATTTTCGATACACTAAGATGATTTGTGAATACATTCACATAATTTGTTAAATAAAATCTTACTCTTCAGATATGTCCTCCAAATATTTCATTAACGTTGCAGCGACTCTTCCACGACGATAGCTTGGAGTAACACTCAGGGCAGTAACATGCCCGTGCCAGTTTTCTCCATTACCTTCAGCCTTTCCCATAACTGAAAATTGCAATTGCAACAATTTTAATACAAGTGATTGATGACAACTAAAATCATTAATTTTAAATATTGAAGAACAAATGTTACTTAATTGCAAAACTTACTGTAAGCGACACAAACTCCATCAACATTTTCAACTTTTTGAAAGTACTCAGGCCAATGAGCCATATAACTCATGTAAAATGACAAACCATACGTCTCAGTCAATGGGTCGAAGTTTACAAGATTGAATTTTAGCAAGTCCTGACATGTAAATGGTTTCAAACTAGTCATCTTGATGTTGATCCCTTTCAGAATACGACCTGAGGGCTCTGATGGTTCTAGAAAATCACTACGTTCGCTGATTAAATGCCAACAGCAGACAATGAACTCGAACAGCTGCAATAGTTGCCTGTAAATATACCAAAGTAAACAAAATAAATACAAAATAAAGCGAGTAAACAAATTCTATTGATTTTTAAGCATAAAAGTTTGACAAAATTCAAAATACATGAGTTAGTATCTCAATTTAGGCATACACGTTTATTCTATTGTCAATGTCAATAGTCTCAATAATCTATCATCTTTTGTCTATGTGTTTGTAAAAACTACCAACTACAAGCATTTACTTTCGACTTTATTCCATGCCTTATGTAATACGCTTGTAAGAATACCATTTTTTTCCGCAAAAATGCAAGATAATTAATTGTCGAGACTTTGACATGCACACTTTACCTTTAACTTTAATTACTTACCCTTAAAGTCCTTGTAACCCTTAAATAATTGTAGCTACTGAATCGGACAGAATGAAGTTGTTGCTTGCAATAACTTTAAATCTAAGATTGTGTTGAAATTCCCACTATCCCACATGCCGTGTCTCATTTGCCTCATGATTTCATTCCGGAAACGAGAAGCTAACATCTAACACACTTTATTATGAATACCAATAATACCATAGTTTCACCACTTTTATGGAGAAAATTAATTGCAT
>JAQFYB010002216.1:0-26074 GCA_034694085.1 Pogonognathellus longicornis | reverse complement strand
GACAAATAACAAGACGGGTAAATGAAATCATACCCCGTTTAGACAAATAACAAGACGGGTAAATGAAATCATACCCCGTTTAGACAAATAACAAGACGGGTAAATGAAATCATACCCCGTTTAGATAAATGACAAGACGGGTAAATGAAATCATACCCCGTTTAGATAAATGTCAAGACGGGTAAATGAAATCATACCCCGCCCGTTTAGATAAAAGACAAGACACTAAATAGCGCGATGCGAGAATAACGTTTGGAATAAATTTTGGAATGTGAAATATCCCCGTTCCAAATCAGCTTATATTAAGTAATCTGTCGGATACCTTACAATTATGACTTAGTTACCTGTCGGCTTGCTTAGCACTGTACATTAGTAACCTATAGGCTACCTTAGAACTGTACATTATTAACCTGTCGGCTACCTTAGTACTGCACATTAGTAACCTGTCGGCTACCTTAGTACTGCACATTAGTAACCTGTCGACTACCTTAGTACTATACATTATTAACCTTTCGGCTACCTAGACTCCGCTGAGTATCACAACTACACAGACAGACTTCAATGTATACAATAAATTTTAATAAATGTTCAATAACATAATAATATTTTATTATTACCACCTAATAATATAAGAACAAAATGTATTCACAAGTAATAAAATATTTATTCTAATAATGTGAAACAACTTCCAAATAAATTTTTTATTCATCAATGTTCAATTTCGGCTACCTTCATCTTAGCCATCCGCACTTATCTTTAAAGCTGTATTTCATAACGCAAAAACGTATCAAATGTCTATCATTGCATTGCATTGCATCGGGCAATCCTCCGAGTGCTTGTCATAAATGTTGTTGCTTGCATTTATTCTGTTTGTCTGTGCCATCTTCTAAACAAATGGCAACAGCACTCTTTGATTTGAGCAGGCTGAGTGGTAAGGTGGCGCTGGAAAAACTAAAATTTGTATTCGAGTTGATTTGGTTAAATTCATTTCATGTGAGTTGATGCAAAATGCAATACGCAATAGACAATAAGCGCGGTGAGAATTATTGAGAAGTTGAGACAAAACTTGCTGTCTGTTGTAAAATCATACATTGTCGACGTATAAATGCATTGAGACTATTACTTTTTAATTACGGAATGAATTATACTCACCTAATTGTAATTATCTTTATTACGGTTCTTACGTTTCTTACATTTCCAACAGTTATTAGTTATGTACATTTTGCACATACAACATAATATGAAGTTCATTCAATCACACTTGTTTGTGTGTAAATTAATAAACATTGAAAGAAGTTGCTATATAGAGGTCCAAAGGTCCATCGATGAATAAACAATAATTAATAAATAACTTTGCTATTGAATAGACCCAGAAGCATCAATCACATATTCTTCATTTAGTACTAATAATGGTATCAATAAGGTATAGTGTATCGATTTACTTACAAATTGTAGTTAATAATTGCTATACGACAAAGCTGCCTTACGTTTGTAACGAATGATCTTTGTACACCAGCAAATAAATGGTATGACATGCATTGAATGAAATTGCAAGAGAACAAAATGAGTTAGTCTGGTTTAGGGCAGGGATATGCATTTACCAATAGTATTGTTAGTATAGTATTGGTGTAGGTAAATCTTAATTAATATTCAACTAAAGCTGTTATTATCTGCAATATAACATTAGAACATAACATTTTAATTTTGTTCAAATTAAAACAACAAAAATATACTTGCATAAAGTAAATTGTGAGGTTTTTTTAATCATATCAGGTGAAAATGACTTTATATTGATAATCAAAATGTAGTTGTGTTCATCATTTACCATCACATTATGAAATAAAATGAAAAAATTATATAAAACACTCCTTACAACACTGCACACGGACAATGAAACTTATTGAATGTATACTTATAGTATTGTACGTAACGTATACCTACTCTACATTTCATACAAAGAGGTCCCACAAAAGATGCAAAATACAATTCGTAAACGACAGAAGTTCCTGTTATTAATTTAATTTCCTTTCAAACGATGCATTACTACCTAATTGTTTTACTGATGTATGTAAAAAATAATGAAAAAAACTAAAATGGGAGGTAAGGAAGGTACTAGGCAGGTACTCATTGTTACTAGGTGTATAATGTATACATATTGATCTTACCTATAGGTACTCTTTAGGTACTCTGAGTTTATATATGATATAATATAAGCGAAATAAATTATTTATAAAATGTATTAAAATAATTTTGTCCTTTTCATATGTCCTGGCTGCTTTAATTACTACTTAGACGCAATCGCCAAATCATTTTTGCAGATAGACTGTTTTTGTAGTACATAACAGATTTTGCATCTAATTATGCTAGTGTTATTGGTCTCAGCCCTCAGCACATCATTTCTCACCTAACCAAAGCATCAGTATTTTTAGTATGCATGGAACCAATGGTAATGCATCTATCATTCTTTACTTACTAGGTACCTAATGTTAAATACTTTTTATAATAAAATATTTATTCTAAAACTAAATGTATTTTAAGGTTAGTTAAACTGCAATACTATTATCAATCACACATACACAAATATAATTAAATTAGGTACACCAATCCAAAATAGATATTCTCATGCTTCACACATTACAAATACGACTTTTTGGAAATCACGAACATTTATAGGTTTGTATTTTTGTATAGCTATTTTAGTAATTCCAGGATTTTGTTCATTTATGCGCAAACCAACGGGACAAACCTACGACCAAACGACAATCATGTAGTCAGGAAACGAAAATTAGACTGTACGTGAATGTGCATTGATAATAGGTGAGACTCTGAGACTGCATCTACGTACTATGTACAAATACTGGACTGGACTACATATGAAACTAACATTAAGCTTAAGCTGTATAACTTTTCGAATATCTTGGTACACCTAATTTACGTTCTTCGTAATTGAATCGGGAGAAAAATCAATGAGAAAGACCATCGTGTTTTCCTGTAAGTAGATAGAAAGGAGATCGGAGGATTTTTTGGACTGGTCGTTGTCGGGCTTCCGAGATGTGACCGTGTAGGCTGAGCTCTGGAGCTTCATTTTATGGGTTGTTCCTTGTTCGTGTTGTCGTTGTCGTGTCTCCTTCTGTACGTGCAATTGGACATGTAAAAAGATTGGAGAAACGAAAATCTCATCAACGAACCGTTCTCGGTAGTCATCAGTCTGCAGTACTTTCTGCTCTTGTTGGCGTATTTTCGTGAGTATCCATCAGCTACTAATAGAACGAATGTAGCTGATTCTACTGAATGTGAGTCTAACCAGATCCTATGATCCTCCTGTCCTGTCTGTTTCTAACAAATTTATAAGGCTTCTTCTGTTTCATCATTCCATGCTCGTTTTCTGTCTGCAAAGCCAAAACCTAATGAAAATGAAGAACTAGGAAACTATAACACAATTTATGTATCTTATTTTGTATGCATATACTTCTTTCTGTATGTACTAAAGGTGCATGTGTAAACAATATAAAATGAAGATACTAATTATAGTTTATCTTGAGAACAATATATCTGTACAATAAGGACATTGTAAATGTGTGCACATAAAAGTATTCATCTTGCTTTATCTTATGACTTCTGACAAACAGGTAAATGGATTAAATACCTTCTTCGCTAAGATAATGGAATCATTTTGCTTTCGTGGCGTTTCTTGTGACGCGTGCAAAGAGTACAAGATATTTAGCTAACTAGAGCTACACAGAGATATGATGACTTAACATTTTTATTCTTACTGAAATATGAAAATTATTCTAATAAGACTAACTAAATAATTAGTTAGTTAGTTAATTAACATTAGTTAGGAATCAATAACAAATGCAGTTTTGTATCTTACTTTTAATTGATTTCACATGCGTAAACTGTTAATAATGATTGTCAATCTGTTAGATCGACATCAATATAACATTTCGCATGTTTTTCAACGAAGTGCTGACTATAACGCAGTTACACTAACTTCACTACAACTAAAATGTAACTACATAAGTAGGTAAGACACGCGCTCTGTTATTGCGCAATATTGAATCAACTTGACTATTCAACTGCAAAAACGACATTTACAACAACAAAAAGTGAAACACGTATTCACGTAACGTAATAGGCATCGAGAATCATTTGCTTTGTTCAATATTTGGTTTAAAAAGTCTTGTCGCAGATTCATTCATTGTATTGCATGTAGATCGCTAACTGAAATAACTCAATTTTGTATTTTCAAGTAAACAACTCCTGCACTGCAAGCAAAAAATATACATGTAAACTAGCGCGGCGTTCTTATAGGTAAAGTTACATTATGTGAACCTTAGGTGAACTACGTCGTGTGTAATACAAATCGCTATTATGTGCGAATTAGTGAGTACCATAAGTACCATGTTATGCTAAATACAGCATAATATTTAATGTGAAAAATTATGCTATAGCTATCTGTATAGGTAAAGAAATAAAACAGCAAGTTAATGTCTGTAGAATGTATTTCTGCCCTTACTGGGACAAAGAAATTACATACAAAATTATTTTTAGTTTATTGAATTACAAACTTATCAATTTGTTCGTACAGAAAATGCAACGCACATTTATTGTTTATGTTATCCAGCGTTATGCAAAATCCTATAAGATAAATTTTACACTTTATGGTAGAAAGATAGGTCCATTAATAATACTTTTTGCAGATGTATTTTTGTAAACTTGAGCGTGTGGATGTGCTGTTCTGCTTTTTATGGCAGAATATTTAATACAAAATCAAACCAAGACTCTTCCATTGCATTGAAATCAAAATTGGTTTCAATTTATTCCCATTCAAAGACATTTTCCACAATGAGAGTGTGAGAAAGACGAAACTCGAGAAATAATTAGTAGGTATATAGTACTAATTGCGAGTTTACAAGAAATTAGATCCTTGAGGTTGTTTCTCACTGTCATGTGAATCTGTTTGAAGAATACCCATTGGGATAGCATATTAAGATAAACGATCATCCCATTCCACTGCATCAGTTCAGCTATTAGGTATGTATTTTATGTATATAAACGGTCACACAGAGACTACAGGTACAGACCCAATAATAATATTTGTGAACGTATGTGTATTAATGTAAAATTAGCTATGTAAGCCACAACACAATGGTAACTCAAATGTTTTTAAAGGACAGAAATATTGTGAGTTAACAACTTGGGTCTTGAATATTTTGAAAATCAACTCACTAAAAGACGAGTCATCCAGACCTTATCAATGTATTGAAAGTACGTGTTGACAATATTCTATTTAAAAACTACGAAAAAAGGTCATTCGACGGATGCAACCGTTTCATTTGTTGATCGTCTTCACAGACTTCACACTAAATAACTAGATCCGCCTGAGGAATCTTAACACTTTTTACATTGAACTGTTTTCCTATACACCAAAATAAATCTGTCTGTCAACTCGCTTGGACTGACCCTTGCTCAATTATGAAAATGTTTCACTTAAAAATATACACATATATATAGTACAAGTGAGTGTCGGATTCAATATAGCAACTGACAAAGAAAAGTAAATCATTTTTTCTGGATTTTCTTTTTGGGTGTTTGGGAAAAGGAGTCAACCCTTTCATTACATGAGACCTGTACATAATGTGCACCTTCCAATTCCGGCTACTTATAAGGTAAGGTGTAGTGTAGCACTAGCACAGCATACCTAAATTGTGGGCAGCTTTAGATGCTTTTATGAGTTCATACTTTGTCTATATCCTCTGTAGCTGATTTTACAGACGCTCACAAAACACCTTGAGCTTTATTTGTTCTAATAATAAAATTGTTCCAATATTCTTTGGATTCTGAGAAAGTGTCATTGTGTGTTAGCGTATTGAATACCAAAACCTAAAAATCCAACTGACCTACAGTACACCAAATGACAACATTTTACCTCTATTTAAAATATTCAGGTTAACAAAGCATCCCTTCCAGCGCATTATGCTGTTAGCATTTAAAACCAGAAAGATTAAGGAATTCCAAGCTATGACCTACCTTTCGGTTTACAATTTGAATCTCAATTAAACACTTTTTATTACCCCTGTATAGATCAAATACTGGTTTACAAAACATCCCGCACGCTACAGTGATACAAAACTCAAACCTATAAAATATATCATAAAAATAAACGGGTATTTTTATGTTTTGGTTTTCCATAATAAATATAACAGACCAATAACAAATAATACAGTCACATCATTACACCTAAACTAAAATCAAGTTGAAATATGACACTTTAATAGCAATAGATAACTAACTTGACATATTACAGATATTTTCTACCACCAAGAAGCTCAAATGCTTATTATATGCATGTACAGTGAATCCACGCGCTTCCTAAAACTATTTAGCACATGCAAATTCTGCGCTTATCATTTTTACCTTACTCTGCTTTACGTATTCTATCTGCAACCTGAGATTCTCTCAGAAGTGTGAAATGCAAAATGCAAAAAAATCCTATTCACCCCGCATAATTCTTCCACATAGGTATATATTCCTCTGAGTTCTCTCTCTGACCACTATTAAGACTACAATACTTAACATACATCTACATCCCTTTATATCGTGCTCAAACCTTATTTACTTCGTATACATTTGAGTCGAGTTAAGAGTAAGAGTGCAATTGTTGAATATTAAATTGTTTTAATGAAACTATTACACACAGAGTGAAGAAGAGAGAGAGAGATTAACTAACTGAAAAGAAACTTTCTAGCGTGGGAAACGCAATGTGGCTGGCTGTTGGCTGGCTGTTTGTGTGTGTGTGTGTGGCTGACTAGAGATAGTTACTTTTAGACTTACGCAAGAAAGCGAACGGATTGCTACGTCCTTTACTTTACTGTACCTTATAATAATAACTACGTTGTCCACACACATTCGTATAAAAAAATTCTTACTACTAATACTGAATACTGATGTTCTACACAATATGTGGCTTCTTATGTCTTAGGTAAGTATATGCATGCATTGCAAACACATATGAACATAATTCAACAGTGCAGTGCACTCTTTGTCAGCAAAAGTGTATACAGGTAATGTAAGTAAAACTAAAAACTAGCCTACTTTGCTCTTAGCTATATTATAGTTTCACAGTTTTACTATGATGTGAATACACCACAATAATACCTTACTACTTAGCCATCCTTTGACTTGACGCATATAGGATTCTGCTCACATAATGTTGCTGGGACGGTAGTACATGTTTTTATGGGTTATATCTGTAATATTATACATGTAATGCCTATAAACGTTATAAATAACACGATGGCAATTACCAATGCAGTGCTTAGTGCATGACATTTACGTGCATACAATACTACAATAATATTCATGTGCATTTCAGAACCTCACTCACTGCACCCACAAACAATGCTATGAATTTTATGCGTGGGGCATTCACTATCAGTTGTTTTGTAGTAAACAGGAGACACATAGTAAGTAGTATGAGTAAAAATTGGCGTGTAACAACAAGAAAAATAAGGTACGCAGTAAAGTCACCTAATTGTACGTAAGGTTAGTTCTTTCTACTTACAGAGTTCGCATCGTATTACTCCGTATGTATTTAGCACCCTCCCCATGTGGTGCATGTATAACATTCACACTTAAACCATTGTTTTATATTATTCCTATTCTAACAAACTAACAACTATTGATAAACAACGAAATCAACGAAACCTTTTTGCATATATATACGGTCAAGATAGGAAGATACATAATTGGAGGATATTCTAAGAACAGTGTATACTTGCAATGTTGAGTTGTTTATGTGAATGTGAGTAAAACACATTTTCACAGCAGCAACGGAGTATATAATACTAGTACTAACTAACATTTTTGTAAGTTGTGCTGTGATATGCAGGTATTAGATATTTTGATGCGGATACAACTCTTTAATTGCACCAAGTCATGTAGCTAGTAGCTGTATGTAGTAGGAGTATGAGTATAGATACACTGTATCCGTCGTATACACAAATATGTTGCTGCTTTACATTTACACGGCTTCTTGTTTGAATACTATGGCTCAGAGTACAAGAGTACACGTAAAGAACTGTGTGCACGCATGGTTGCATTTATTATTATATTGGCAAAATGGTGAAGAATGAGACAGATGGATAGAACGGAAACAACAGAAGAGCATGACAGAAGGCAGGCTCATTAATGTGCATGGCAAAGAAGATTTTGATAGGATCTTACCAAAAGCCTAGAGTAGAGTAGTCAGAGAGACAGAGAGAGACCAGGAAGGGCAATATGGTGCATTTAGACTGAGACAAGACAAGCAAAGGCAAGGCAAAAGTCATTTCCTCTACGTCATTCTTGCTTTAGTTTATTTGATAGTATTTCGTTCCTCCACCATCATCATCATCATCATCTCTTTCTCTGAGCTTCATTCTCTCGACGCTAACAGAGTCTTTCCGTCGTCTCTACTTCGATTTTCTCACCGTAGGTACCTTGTTATAGTAGTTGGTGGTACTTGGTACGTCAGACACCATTCATTCACTCACACTCTATATGTGTCCTGTCTTTGCAGTATACAGATCCTTTTACAGATATATCAGCATACTATTCATCCTTGTAGCTTAACTATAGCAGCATTACTACTACAGATACACCTACACCTTCAACATTATTGCAGGCAAACACACAGGACTTTTATACTTCATACCAAACACACAGTCACAGTCTACTCTCGAAAAGAGTGAAGAAGATATGAAATGAGTTTACCCCAAACAGGAAAGAAGTGCTACAGTTTCATTAATTTTATCGTTAGTGCACTCTGTAGAGAGAATGCAATGAATGATAAGCAGAATTCTTCTAAGTCACAAATACCTAATGGGGTTTCATACTCAGCCACGACTGTATAAGGATAAGAACTATCTTGAAGCTTCAATGAACTTAAGTACTTTACAAAGAAGAAACACTTTTCAATCCAATAATGATCTGAAGGGAAATAAAAATAAAGGAAAAAAAATTGCGGGGAAGACAATGGTTCATAGACGTATGTATGTGTATGACTTTGTAAAGTTTTAGGCCAAGCAGCCTGGCACCGAAAAGTGCCAGTTAGGCAAGCAGATGATAGCCAGATCATATTTGTCTCTATTGCGTCTAAGTTCAAACCCCACGCTATTAGAATTCAAGGGTTGTTTGTGTGTCTGCTATAGCAATAATATAATATCTATCTACTACCTGGTAACCTTTAAGAAGATGAAATTGAATTCATGAAGAAGAAAGGGATACAGGGAAGATGCTTTTGTGTTCTAGAAGATGTTGTAATATTGGATAGGTGCATGACCCTCAGAACTTCGTTCTAATTTCGTTGAAGAAAGAAGAAGCGATACAAAATAGAGAAGTTTAAGAAACGTAGAAGATGTTGTCGTGTTGTAAGATTGAATTTGAAGAGCGACCTGTATACGGTTTAGTTAATGTGGTAGGATGATGGGATGCTGTTCGGCTGTTGGATGATTGTCGGTGGGCTTTTAGAGCGCATCTCATCTCTCACAGACTCCAGATGATACAAATACTTATGGCTATAACATACAAAACACGGAGGTTTATTAAGCCCACCATATATAAGAGTTGATATAGGGCCAACCCATCTCACAGGACCAACATTGCATTCTGTAAAAATATTGTAAGTCTTTTTGTCTCGTATTGACTGTGATGATGATGATGGAGCAAAGAAGAAGAAGAAGAAGAAGTTGCATTAGGTAAGCGTAAAGGCAGCTATTGAATATAGCATGAGTCTCTCCAGAAGAAGAAAGTGTATCACATCTGTCAGATGGGTTTATAAGTTGTAAGTAAGAAGAGATAGCTTTTAACGGATGCAGAGTCAGGTGCGGAAAAAGGATGCTGACCAAAGAAAAAAAGATGTTCTGCATCCTGCAGCACCACAGATCCGAACGAAGGGAACCTTAGAAGAACTTTTGATCACACCTGGCTCACCTGAGTTCCCTTTCCTCTTAAAACATGAAAAGAAAAGAGCTCTTGAGTCGAACCGAGTGGAATATCTGTGTGTTGATGATATTAGTGTAGTGTGCAGTAGCTGGAGCTACTTATATACTTTATTACTTATCTTGCTAAAGTCAATGCATGCATCGTATGTTTTGAAAGCGCACGCGAGAATCTTTCTACTTAACTAATGTTCGATGATAAGAGAACAAAACAAAATACAATTATATTAGCTACATTATGAAGGCAGGGGCAATGGGAAGAGTAAAACAAGAGAACAAACACATCCACATACAACAGGCAAATTTAGCAGCGCATTGTGTTACTATTAATTTGAGCGAGAGTATTGTATTAACTACCTACGAAGTGTAAAAAAATCAGCTTTAGCACACAGAAAAGTTGGATATGATATGAAGTTGGGTTAAAAAGAAGCATCTGTCTTGTCTTTTATCTTGTCCTTTATTTTGTGCAGAAAACTTGAGACGAGGCACGTTCTTGGTAGTATTTGTGATGTGCTTACAGCGTAATACACGTATTAGCCATTATCTTATGCGATCTTATCCTGCATTATGTTGCAGCAGCTTGACTGGATGAAATTAATGCATGCAAATGATCTTGTTTCCCATTATGAGGCATGAGGTTTGCAACAGACGTAGGTATCTGTAAAAGAAAAGATGAAAAATACCTTCCATATGCATATAATAGGTAAATTGCATACAATAGTATCTATATACTTGTACAGAAGGTTCAACCTACACCTCCTTCACTTAGCATCAATACCTACAACTTCACAACACTCAACATACACAAGAAGTGTGCACTGCCATAAAAACTAGCAGCAAACAAAGAATTGTTGGTAACAGGTGACAGATTGAGCATCTGCATCTGCATGAGCTGTGATCCAAGTTCTTTCTTGTGGCATCGCATGGCACGTGCGAGATGAAGACTGGCTCAAATTGATGTTCTCATTCATGATAGTTAAGTTAAAGAGAGGATCGTGTGCTAGTTGGCTGTGGTCTTCAACTCGACAAACCAACACTCAAAGACTCAAGACAACTCAGCCCAGCCGTCGGCAAGCATTGTATGTAAAGCTATTAGGTACAAAGTCAAGTCGCGTATACATAAATGTATATAATATCTTCAATTCAACTACCAACTTGCAGCAACTGCCAACTTGTAGACGCACGAGCCCTTTTGCTACTCTTCCTTCCAACAACATCCAACTCCCATTAACATCCACAGTATACAATAAGTGAGCAACAGAAAAAGATGATATTCAACTACGCAAACTAGAGGCTCATACCTATTGTAATGAAGAAAATATCAGGCATCAGACAAAAACTTATAATATTATGCTACATTACATTATTACATGATGATAACATTATAAGTGCCTGCTAAACTTGCTCCGAGTCACAAACAAATGCTACCTCATCTCATTGTCTTGTGTAGTTGAGGAATAATATCATATCATAGCTGTTATTTGTAAATTGAGTTGAGCAGACGACTCAACTCAAGTCAGCCTATGCAATAATACAAGAGGAAAATAGCTGTTTAGCGTAAAGTGAACTTATTACGTATACAAAATATAAAAGAACAATCTACGAGCAAAAGCCAGGTAGTCCGAGACAGAGTCCACTCTATAGGTATCAGTATGTTGTTTGTGCTTGTGTTAAAACTGCTGCAGCTTTGATCAAAGTGCAGGGTGTGTGTGTATGTGTGAGTGTGTGATGATGATGTGGGCAAGAAAAGAAAACAAGATTGGCTAAGGAATTAAAAAGCTCAATAATGCCGTGTATTATATAGCGCTCGTAAATAATCGAGTTGTTCGTTAGAATAAAATTCTCATTCTCGCACACAAACACAGACGGACACAAACAAGAGAACTACATGTATCTAAGTACTGTGCAGGACAGGACAGAGACGAGAGGGATGAACAGATAAGAATGATTAGAGAAATAAAGAGTTGAGTTGAGTTGAGTAAGCAAACGAGAGCAAGGAAAGGAAGACGAGTAGTCTAGGTGCATAAATAAAAAAGATTATAAACTCGTGTAAGAACATTGGTTGCTAGTGTCCTGTGTGACAAGAGTTTTTCAATCAACAAGAGGTAGCCAGGCCAAGCCAGAGGCCAGGATGAACCTGCTCATCTACTTGACTTGGTTTGTTTGTTTGGTTGGTAGTTAGAATGCCTTAGCTCTATATACATACATACATACAACACACGGGGATAATAGTCAAGAGAATGGAGATGGGTTGATGGTTGAAGAAATTTAAATGAAAAGAATAGAGAATAGAACATCCGCTGAAATCAGAGTAACGGCCGATCCAACAACTCGTCTCAACTCAACTAGCTAATGCATTTGAGCAGAAAATATATTATACCTGTACATGATAATAATATAATGACGAAGGAATTGAAGAGTCGTTCGTTCCTAGTCTCTCCTTCACTAAAGAAGTTTGTAAGAACATTTTTCTTTCCTCTCTCTCTCTCTCTACGTAATAATATATAATAGCCACTAGTCATCATTCCATTCCTGTGTGCTATGATGTGTAAATATCACATGGGACAGTAAATGAGACACTGAGAGCAAGAGAGTTGTTGTTGCTTCAGCTGTAGTTAATAACTAAGTAGTATAAGTAACCAACAAACAAGACTAGAAGTTGTAGGAGGCAATCATAATGCAAGGATAGACTACAAATACATTACACTCCTTGACTTGACTAACTTGACTTATAACTTATAGGTAATAGAAAAAGAGAGAGAGAGAAGGAGTCTCAGAAAGAGAGAAAAAAGAGAGAGGATGAGCAAGATACGTGGATGTTTTGCAAGAATCAAGAGTTGGTCGAGTTAGTCTGGTTTGGTTCGGTGTTGTGTGGGAGATAAGATGGACTGTGTGAAGATTTCGCCAATGGTCACACCTCTCGTCTCTGGGACGAGCAATGGGTGAGCTCACAGTGTAATTATTTTGAAAGCAGGCAAATAAAGAGCTATTCTTCTTGATTCATGTCATTACATTACATTGCTTTTTGCCAAGCATTAGTTAGTGTAGTCTTGTGGGATTACCTTTATTCATTGTTTTACTGTTCAGTCAAGATGTGTGATGTGAAGGAAGAAATGATGTGGAGATGAGAGCTCAGAGCTCAGAGAATACATAAACTATCAACAACAGTAACTAACTCTATCATACATACATACATAAATACAGACATGCATGTTCTACCAACTAATATACATACAATATAGAGTGGATTGGAGGAAATGGACCGGTTTCGTCTTTTCCGGCCTTAAGAAGAAAAAGTTGAAATTTTCTTATGAGAAGCTCCAGAAGGTTTTTCATCCGTTTCCTCTTCTTCATCTTCTCTCTCCCTTATTCTTATTCTTATTCTTATTCTTCGTCTTAGTCTTTCTTGCCTATCCTAGTATCCTATCCTATTCTGCTCTATCATATCATCATAAGCATTATCACTATCACATCGCATCACCATACCTTCTGCCTACCGACAATGAGTGCGTTTCCCAATATTTTTTCTTTTACACAACACACACACACACAACTCACAACCACTTACTAAACAAGCACACACACACACAACACACTGTATACTTTCAACTTTGAAACTTGACTTGGCTTGACTTGACTTGACTCGAGTCCTGAGATCATTTGTGATCACAATAGGTGTGCAGGCGCTTCCTTTCTAAGACATATGGCAAGTATGAAGATACATGTACGCAACTACGTCAGTCAGGAAATCGGATGCTTTAGGGGAACATGAACTGAACAGAATGTAATCTAATGCAATGTAGCACTGGTCTTACTTAGCACAAGTAGTAGTGATATTATTATTATTATAAACTCGCTTTATAGACTCAATGTTATGTTAGCAATGTATGTTGCTTGCTTGGGACTTGGCACTTGGGACTTCTCTTTTGACGAGCTCTTGGTGTTTACAATTGCTATTACCTTCTCCATTGTATTTATATTGTAAGATATATGTATGTATGTATGTGTAAGTATAAGTAAGTAAAGTAGGAGTACGTTACGTGATCATGCAGGACAAGCCAACAAACAAACCTCTCTTCTGTTCTCTAATTCTCTTTGTTTTCTATCATTTACCTGTGCTCATTGTGATATTATGCCGTGTGTTCTATCAACTCAAGTCTCAACTATACACACAGTACACACAACAATAAATATTTCTCTATTATTTTATTTTATTCTTTGTCAGTTGCATTGCATTCGATCTAAACAGCACATATTTATATATACCTTCATATAGATTGCTGTATGTATGTATCTGTAGTAGGTAGGATTAAAGAGTGTAGTGTATATAGATCCATCTATTTCGATTAGTATAGCAATGGTAATGTATATATTATTTGTAATGATTGTCTCTGCATGCCTTTCCACAATAGAGTAACACTATTAAGTTAAGAGAACATAAGAATATTAAGCTTGTGTTCCATACCTTCATACATACCCACACAAAAGAAATATCACAATAATGCTACAAAACTCTAGCTTAAATAGTTGAGTTGATGTTTGTATGTAGTGGCAGTAATAGTTGAACAAAACCAAATGGTTCTGTATTCTTCTTTGGCTGCATGCAATCCATCAGAACTTACCTATATAATATGTGCAATGCAATGAAATGAGACTTTGCAACTATCTTCAACTTCCTTTGTGCTCTCTTTTTATCATCGTCCTTTCTATGCACGTACATGTACTTGTACTTTGTACATGTACAACTATTCACGGTGTAGGAGTAGAGTTATATTCTATACTAACTAAAGTAAAACATATTGCAATCATAAATGAGGCAAAGACACCACAGCAGAGTAATTGCTTATTCACGGCTCCTTCAGCAACCAACCAACATTTGATCTTAATCTCCATTTTCCCAGCCATCCTCATCACACTACGGTAACTTTTGTCTAATAAAAATGATGCGCTATTTTAACAACTAATTGAACGTAGTGAGACACAACAAAGCTGGCAGTTAACGTGTAGGTCTAGTATGTCATAAATATTTTTATTTCTATACCTACTCGCCTTGGTTTGATTTAGCCTAGTTAATTTGCGTAGTTAGTACAACTAGAGTTGCCACTACACAAAACACGTTTTGAGACACAGAGATCATCATGATTTATATGCCTTAATGTTTAATTGACATCACACATTATTACATTGCATGTATTTAGTACTAATGGAGATGAGTTTGTTATAAACAATCTAGTGAAATAAAAATGAAAAGTATTTGTTAGGTATTCACACATACTGAGATAGGACAGGCATGCAGAAGAGAAGAGTACAAGTATACAGGGATCAGGACAAAGGACAAAAGTCCGTCTGTTATGTTGTGTTAATCAATCTCGTATTTGAAGATTAGACTATGGCGAGAGTGTTGGAGTGTTATTCAATCGAATGGAGAGAAGGTGAATGAATAATAAAAAGAGTGAGTGACTCGACTGAGTGTAAAAGAGAACAAGAGCATGAAAGTGACTGACAATGAATATGTTGCCGAATACTAATCATCACATCAGAAAAAGCAGAGCTATGGTTCGGCTATGGTAATGCAGGCAGACTCTGACTCTATGACGCTAATAATAATATATTACTTTTAGTTTGGCTAACAAATCCCATCCAAACCAATGCCAAAACACACACAGAGCATTTTGACTCTTGTAATCTGTATCTGTGCTGATGTACTTTTCTTTCCGCTGTGTTTGCACCTCATGAACAAATAAAGTACACAATAGCAGCATATGGGATACTTTTTGTCAGGTTGAGTGATGAAAAGTGTTATATTTCGGGAGATGATGTTTATATTATCAGAGGATGGGAGTCTCACGTACATTTCTATGTAGGCACACAACTTGCTGGCTTAGTGTTTTCTGTGTCAATCTTTTATCAAATGGAAAAGGATACATAAATAGATGAAATTGAATAAACTGTGGAAAATGTATATATAAATAAGTATATGTGTAGCTTTGCATTGTTTGATTGGATTCTGTGTAAAATGCTCCGTATACTACAATGCTGAGAGAGTCACATCAAGAGAAAGAGTCAAGTCAAGAGATAAACAATATGTGCAAATAGATAACGAACCCAGTCAGGGATTCTATCAAGAGGCTTACCAAACTTTTCATCATCCTCAGAATGATAGACAGCGACAGCACAGAATCAAATCTGAGCTGATTGAGCTACTATAGTTTTTGTATCAAGTGAGAGAATCCATCTCAAGAGATGCGTATTATTATTGTACACATTCATTCATGACACAACATAGCTACCCTACATCATGGGATCATGAACCATCACACATTAAATAAAATCATATTCACGTAACGTACATAAAAATCAAACAATCTCTGTAATATTCATCACAGTATTACCTGTCGTGTCTAATCTAAGTAACCAACAACCAGAGAAGCAGATTTAAGTCACTAAATGAATTCATGCACCTCATCATCAGAATAATCATATCGTACAAACTACAATGCTAAACCTTATTCTCATCTATTTAACTACCTTATATTTGCTTGCTTAACGTTTTCATGAAAAAACGAGACTATCTTGTTTGGGACAATCGAATATATTACATCAACCAACAACAACAACAGCCAAGAGTCGCGTCTCGCCTTCATCCTTTCATATAAACCTTACACACTACAAACACACGTTACATTACCAACAAAGCATACATGGAGCAATAATATAATAGCAGCAGTAATAGACCTACAGCGAACTGAATTGCTGCTAAAGTAAGCACCTGTTATTTTACTCTGTGTGTGTGTTTGTATATAAAGTAGCTATGTCTCTCTAGATGAATTCCAGTTATATATAAATACACACTTACACATTGACTCTATAAATTTCCACACTATGTGCATAATGCTACACATAGCATCAGCATACACCGACCAGGTATATACAATGCATAAAATATAGCTCGTAGATCAAGACACATACTTGGAAGAACACCATGAGAGAGAACATATGCCTTTACTACTAAATAGTAATACACTTATGTTAGTTTAGTAGGTACAATATGTTGTAAGTGGTACTGGTACTGGTGTGTGTGCGTCGGAGTCAGAGACAGAGAGAGCCAAGCCAAAGTCTACAAAAAGTTATCTCTATCGAAATATACATTTTATGATGTGGGAATAAAATCGAGTTCTCTGGACGAAGAGATGCAAGGAAAGGACACCCTCTTTACGGATCAGCGGACATTCTGCATACTTTCCCATAGGATTTTAGTTTCATCCTCATCACATGCATGCATGCAAAAGTCAAAGTCTATTCTCCTAAAGCTACTACTTGTATACTACATAGCAAACTATTATAATAAGAATACACATAGCAGAAATGTAACAATATAGTTTAGCATGCTAAGTACTACATTAAAGAAGAGTTACAAAGTCATAGTTAATAGCAGGAGCACTAACTCTGCTCCATCCTGCTGCTCCGGGTTGATGTGAGAGTAAAAGAGAGAGAGAAGAATAGAATAGTTGTATAGTAGACTCATCAGATCAATATTACAATTGCCTGCTTGGTCCGTGTTCAATTCTACTTAAAGGCATTGTGATGCTAGTGATATTCTAGTAGACTCCTACTAGAATGTACTACTAAAACAACTTTGGCGTTCTATTCTATTTCTCGTGAGCCAGAGTTCTGCTAGCATGACTCTTTCGCTGGACTGATTCATTTCATACATAGCACAGAGATCATGGCACGGATGAAAGTCATTTGCTCGCTTTCTGTTACTTTACTTCACTTTGACTTACCTTTACTCTGCTACACCTTTACACAGAGAACAACCAACTTTAGCTTAGCCACCTCTAATGCTCTACATGTATATGTAGCTATAAAGAATTCGTCTATATAACTAGAAGAGCTATTACTATTACAACTTTTACTTTAGCGTTACTATTTTACTATTTCATGTCTGAGTCGGGTCGTGAATGTGAATACTTTTCCTTCCCTCCTCCGCATTACCGCCGAGAGAGAGAGAGAGAGAACACAACACACAGGAACGTAAAAAGACTAATCGATACTCTCCCGAATCCATCATCTTCAAACACCATAGCCGTAGTTTAGGTTTGTAGTAGTAACTCAAAAGTGACTTTATAGCTGGTGGTGGTGTGTGTGTTTGTGTCTCGTCCTGTCGACGGAACCAAACCACCCGGTATGTTAGCACAGCACGGATAAAGAAACACCCTCTGCCATGTATAATACACTACTCGGCCGATTCTTTGAATCAGATTCTTATTTGATGCTTCTGCTACAACTTACAACTACACAGACACAGCTACCTATCTACTCCTATTCTGCAACATACAATATATTCCGGATACAACAATAGACATCACATAATATAAACACAATGCATATAAAACAGGTAGGGAAGGTAAAGGTAGCTACGTACAACAATAATAATGTAGTGCTACACTAAAACGGTATAGTGTAGCTAAGTGTACAAGCTACAAGAGCAGGTGAGTAAGTGAAGCATTACTTCTTTGAAATTAGATCTTTGCTTTGCTCACTTCCTCTCTGTCTCCGACTGGCATTTTCTCTATCTATCGATACACAACACACTACACACACACAAAACCATGTACAGAATTCCTTATAATAATACACTTGTAGTCATAAAGTAGCGTATTCTAGAAACACATGGGGAGGATGACTTATATTTACTTTTACACTCACACTCAATCTAAACCAATTCATATTAGTACACCGTCATTTGTATACACAGTAAGTAACTCATGAATTTATTTATACCTATAGGTATAGGTATACATGTATAAGTGTGGATGTATGTGATGTATGTATGTAGTTAAAGTGTGTGCTGCTTTACAGACTTTATTTTACACATAACGCAATCGTATTCTATATCTTTGTAAATGGTAAAGGAGAATAATTAGTACGTACACATAGGTATGTATTATGGGTGCTGATAATAGTATGGTAGCTTGAGAATCGCTATTCTAATTATTGCACGTCCCCTGTAACAGCTAAGTAGATAGTAGAGCTGGTATTGGTATCATCCTCAGCCTATAAAATGTGAGGGTGACGAAACTCAAGAAAAAGAAACTTGTAATTAGTTCAAAGCAAAGTTAAAGTGTACCTAGTTTTGAAGAATTCACATAGTGAAGTCAAACAGTAGAAAACAACAGTAAGCTCATTTCCGACTAATGTAAGATGGACATGATGATGAGATCTTGTGGGAATTGAATTGTCTGTACAATAGATTTGAAAGAATCAGAATCATCACAACTATCATAATAATACGTGCATCACGTACACAGATAAACATGCACGGCAAAAGGGCACTTATTCATATTATATGTACACTCTACACAACAGCCTACAGAATTCTATACCATTAAGTTTGAGTATATACATACATACATATGATGCAGTCTCTCTCTCTGGTCTCTCTTAGCTCTTAGCACCACAATTTAATTTAATGAAATACTACTACGGAGATACTTATTGCATTGTGAAGTGATTATTGTTGCAATAAAACTCATACACAGTTTAAATAGTAGAGTAGCCATGTGTGGTTGTGCATGTTGCCTGTAAAGTGAGCAAAAAATTCGACTGAATGGTACACACATATATAATATATAATAATGCCTGTATGCTCAAGCTTCTCTCTCATACCCTTCTCATGAAAATGTTGAGTCTTGATTGGATAACGCACCTGTACGGTATACAACACACACTGTAGTCTGTAGCTAGAATAGAATACACTACAAGACTCCTTTCCTATGTATAATATTGTCCTGCAGCACAAAGTAAAGTACCTGTCCATGGGAGCGTGGCTGAATTTCTCTGGCTCTGGTCGTATATGATATTAGACATTAGATATTGTATTGTATAATATGTAGCCATTTACCACTCTATGGGCAGGCACTGGCATGGCACTCGCACAATCAAAAGCAGATGACTTCGATTTTTTACATTCGCATGTCCTTTTATCCTTTTATGTAGCCATCCATTGATTTCTTGCTCTCGATTCTCTCTCTCTCTCTGTCTTTCTTTTCAATCCAGTCGCAGTCTGAACGGAAAACAGTTGTATGAAGTTGTATGTAGGGAGATATATGAATGTATTTGTATGCACTCTTGTACTTTACATTACGTGCACACTTTAAGAGTCATGTTCTAATAGTCTCCAATCCAATACTAGGATTATTAATTCTCGCCTCTTTCCATGCAATAGATACCACTTGATTCACAAATTCATGCGAGATACAGCAGTTATTAGGGAATAGAGGCGTTTTCGGTAGGGTATCTTTTTATTTATCTCACTACCATTACTGATCAAATCCATTAATACAAACACCAAACTAAAAGGTAGGAGTACCTTCATTTTATGTACTCAGGTACCTACACATTGCATAAAAATACTTCTATCTGTATTGAACTCCCTATAAATGTGCGATACATGCCGAAGATTTCCTTGCTTTGCTTTGATGTGCTTTACTAAACATGCTCAATAATTGAAGCTAGAGAGACTCTGATGTATTTATTCAATTTCATGATGTCAAGCAGAAAAGTCATTGTTCCATTCTCAGTATTGTAAATCTCATTTTTCTAAGTACTAGATTCTCACTCCTGTAAAGTATATACACGATACAGATAGTATACTACAAAACACATTTAAAAAATATTTAGCATGTTATTGTTACGTAATATGAGTAAAGAGTGCATGATCATTTAATAACAGTTTTCCCCCTTTGGTATAGATTGAAATTGTAAATGGGACATGTTTGTAGGAGGAAAGAGGCAAGAGTAAGGCAGAGGACTGTTTCTAAGCGCTCTTGAGGTTTCGTAGCTTTTTACTCATCCGTTTCTGTAGCTCTGTCCTAAAATATTTACTCCCGCATGCGTTGTTTATTTTTTGTCATTCCAGCTAAAGACACAATATACTGCTTCGATAGAATTTACTAATTCCATATGCCTATCCTAAGACCTACACTACTAACTAAGACTCTACGACTATAGCTGAAATCCTGTTTTAATTGGTACGTACCTACTTACTGTCTCGTAAGAAACTTGAGCATCAGCAGAATTTTAATTACTGTGAAGATTTCCTAATTACTTGGTACTGTCAATAACAATACAATTTCCCATATTGATTTTGTTGCACTAAATAATACTAATAAGTATACCTACAGGGTACTAAATACGTATTGTACTTGGACACTGAAAGACACGTCATGTACTAGAGGTTGTAAAAGGGTGTCAAATATCAGAAGTCTATTGCCACAAGTCCGCACGTATCTAAAAAGTGTCCACAACATCCCAGTGATTAGGACTTAGAGAATCTGGTTAATTGTACGTAGTATAAGGATATCTGAAATGGTAATTAGGAATTATGGCAAGAGTCTGTTTGCGAGTTATGAGTTGTGTAATGAAAGTCCTATGTTCCACGTACAAGTTGAAGCTTAAATGGAAGGCTACGGTTGCTGGTTGAGGTTAAATGATAAGGCAGCAAGTAAAGTAGACTGGTTGAAGGAAATGTCCTCATCTTATTACATCTCGAGTGGTCTGATGTCGCCAATGTGTTAGTGTGAACACAGAAGGAAATGATGCAGATAAAAGATGAACGTGGTGAGACCATAAGGATGATTTTCCTCATCGTGCGGTTTTTCTGGATATCAAAAACTCTGCTCTGCTATGAGAGTTAATATAAATTGATCCGTTCGTGCCGTGTACAGGATGTGATGATAGAAGCGGTTGGGATTCTCCAGGCAGACTGACTACGTCTCAACAAACAAACCAAACGAAATGAATCCTAGTAATTGCACTCTCCACTAAAACATTGGAACTGTATAACTCTACGCTGTACTTATATCCATCATAGCACCATTACTCTAATATCTTCATAATAATGAAACTTTACCCTTCTTTGTCCTTTTGCTCTTTTTCTTTCTTTTAGCAAAGCACAGTCTTCCTCTTCTTCTTCCAGTTCCACCATTACTCATTGAATCATCAATGTTGTTTATTACATAAACTCACTCACTCCTTTATAAAAGCAAACATTGTTAGTGTTCTTCTGTAATTCCCAATTTGAATCATTATAACAAGCTCAGTACCTATAGGTATACATACAGTACAATATACACCCGAGTCATTTTATTCTTTTTGTTTTCATCGTGTGTGTTTATTTGTTTGTGTGTATTCGTTTATTGAATCCATTGGATATTATCTTCGTGTTGCTTATTTGGTTAGGTTGGTGGTATTTCCATTATTGTTTCCATTTTACCCATAGCATAGCTAAAAATAGAGTTGAAATGTCTCATTTTAGTTTCTTTCTTTGACCGCTCCTTCTAGGATTTGAGTTTGAAGGTATCATCCCATTACTACATACAATATACGAATAACACGACACATTCCTCACTATTCCTGGCAGAGTCCTTAAGGATCAGAGAGGCTGACAGTGCCATTACCAAGAAAAGAAGAAATAGTGAATGGTAAAGTGAGCAGAGCCCAGAAAGAGCGAGAGAGACTTGGAAGGAGAGCAAGTAGGAGACAAGGCATAATTGTGGAGTACTCTAATACACAAGGCGTTGATGTAAAGAGGAAGACGGAGAATAAAGAAAAAGGTACGTCAGTCAAGTCAAAGAAAGAATGATGAGGATGAGGCAGGTCAACGTCCAAATGCAGTCGTTTTAGCTTTACAATTAGGCATATGCCTGCAGAGTTGATCTCCTGCTCTTCAAAAGTCTACATGCAAGTTAGGGTCTGTAATACACATTGTGTTTAAGGGGCAGTGACAAGACTTGCTCAAGTATAGGTACTCATCCTCAGTCAAAAAAGGGATTTATTTACTATTCCACATTTTCATTGTATTTATACACACATACAAGATAAATTATTATAATAAGTAAGCAAGCCCTCTTGCATATAGTACAGATATTTAGTGTAGCAAGTACAAGTACTTTGTATAATGTAGGAACACACTGCTGTGTTGTAAACCAACGCATCGTACCCATAATATTCTCTTTATTGCTTGTAAAGGCTGACAATGCAACTTTACCAATGTTTATTGCATTTCATTACAATACTCCAGCCAATAGGTGCCTTCAACTTAACTAAAATGCTCGTGACATCAGAAAAACTGACTAAGAATGCATTTGAATAAATAGGTAACCATTAAAGAGTCGTGTATATATAGAAACTAATGTTTTCTCAAAGATTAGAGTGCACTCATTCCAGAGTAATGATAATGATGAATATCTCTGTATAGATTTTAACAATAAGGTAGTTAAATAACCACAGACACATGTTAATGTAAGTATCCTAATGTAGATACCCATATTCATCCATACGACACAGTTTATTGCATATTACTTTATCTGTCACTAAAAGAATAAGTTTAAAATAGTTCATGTACACGTGGAGAATGAGAACTGCTTGTAGAGTCAAAGAGAAAGACACAGATTGTTTAATATTTAATGGCTAGTTATAATTAGCATTATAAATGAGGATACTGTCAGAAAACATCTCTGAACAATCTATTCCACTTCGAATTAATGGCTGGTGATCTAGATCACGAAAACATAAACAATTATGTCACTAAACAAAGGTATCATATGAATGCTCATATCTTGTATTCTTCCATGCATAGATACGTTCGACAATACAAAAGCTAAAAGCATAGATGTACAAACACACATAATATGTAAAAATATATCTTTGTGCATTGAATGTCGGTATATTACAATTATGTGAACTACATAACTTTTAGGAGCATGTAGCAATTAAAAACTAAAATGGTATCACCATCACAGTCATAAATGAATACAAAATCCATACGACATACTTTAGCTATTAAAAGAACGTCAGCATAATATACAATCACTGTAGTATAATCATCCTAGTTTCTTTATGACAATATTCATTTCAAATAGTCAATGTTCCATAGGACTGCATTCGCACAACAATATCTAGCATGGAATGCATATGAAATAAGCTGTACATTTCTTCAAGCTAGTATGTATCTGTAAATGCATGAAAATGAACAGTGGAGCTATTTAAGAAGAGTCTTCTGACTCTGACTAATCAAATCAGCATCACAAAGTCTCATATCCTTAGAATTCTCCCAGGATGATTTCCATGTCAGCTTAGAACCTAACCGCATCCTCCATCCGCACAAATCGATCCTTCAATTCACTTTACATAAAACACATCCAACATACATTACATACACATCTCCATAAAACCAATACTTAGATAATCCAACCTAGCACTACTAAATACATCCATGAATAATAATTCCAAGCAATTCTCTATACACTTCTATATACAACACAATATTAACTTACATACATTACATGTTCCGTTTAACTGTGTGTAAAAATATGTATTAGCTTTAGCTGTATAGTCTTCATCACTCACTCAGCCTCACATTACACACTGTAGTAGCTACATGATTACATTAATGCCAACCATCACCATTGTCAACACTACTGTAGCGTATATAGTTTGTTTTGTGGTGATTTGTGGGAGCCTGTTGAACTTTATGAATCCGAAATACAAATCCTATACATACCTGCTCTTTGAGATCAGTCATCTCTATTCTGTGTATGACTTTCGTAACAATATATGTCTAGGTACTTATTGGTGTGGTTGTTGTCGTGTTCTGTCATCCTTATCATCCAATGATAGTGGCTAGTAAAGTAAAACAAGATACAGCTAGTACTAATGCACACAGACAGAAGAGAGCTATATATCACAAATCACAAAGATACAAATAACGAAGAAAAGCATACACATATTACAAACAGAGACACAAGTACAATAAATACAATACAACTATGTATGTAGCTTTGTGTATACTAGTGCTATATGCATATACACAAGAGATAGAAAGAGACGCAAAATCTAAGTTGAAAAACAAAGACTCCTTGTAAAAGAGCGCACACAGAAACACACACACATACATCAAACATCACATCATCATGATGATGATCATCATCACATTAGTGTGTCTTCATATTCATCACATCCATACAACATAATATTATCCAGACCATGTCCAGAACTGCAGAGTATCTGTAAGTGTAACCACACACATAAAAGCAGTCCGAAGAACATAGGGTATGTATAGAACATAGGTATAGAAACGATTGGGATATTTTGTGTGTGTTTTGTGAGAGAGCGTGTATGTAGGGAGATTGGATGGGAGAGAGACAGAGACTAGACTGTGCCTGAGAGTGCCGAGTGGTGTTTGAAGAAGCAAAGGGAGGCAGGTGCGGGTGTATCCAGAGCAGAGTCGCGGACGGCCCAGGTAGTAAAGGAAAGGAAACCCCAAAAGCGATCTTTCTTCCTCTCCTTCGATCAGTTCTTCTGTAGCCTTTGTAGGTTCCTCATACAAAGACCTAACAAACCAACTTGCTTTATTCTGTACAAAAACTCACATCATATCCTTCACGTACGTTTCTTGTGCTCCTCTGTTCTTTTAGTTGTACATATATGTTAAGTATCTTGTATCTTGGATCCCAATCCTAACAACGTCTCTGACTGTCCTGTCGTGTGTTTTTACTTTACCTGCTCAACTCATCCTCTCTCAGAGCGTCCTAAAGCCAACATTACATTACATTCTAACAAACAGCTACCTTACTTTACCTGTTATCTGACTGTCTCATGTTGTTATTCTTCACACACAATACAACGAGTACCACCGTGCCGTGTGTTTGTAGTGTACAGATACACTATACACACATACACAGTTTTTACACGATCACGTCCTAGACTTTTGTATAAGTATAACTTGAGTTAAGGCAAATGCAAGCCAGGCAAAGCCAACCTGCTTGATACACTTACACAGAAACACATGCAGAAGACTCCTACATACAATACAACGATACTACGACTACTTTACTAGAAACTACCTGCCTTCTTCCTGTCAATATCAAAATCTAATCCCACACTGTTGTGCACATATAGAACAACAATCCTAGTACACTCTTCTTCTTCAAAGGAGCAGGAGGACACAAGACTACACTCAGAAAAAACTCAGAGTAAGGGAGGAATGGTAAATGCTAAATCCTCGTACTGGTGGAAATAATTGAAAT
>JAQFYB010002215.1:0-26090 GCA_034694085.1 Pogonognathellus longicornis | reverse complement strand
TCGCGAGCTGTGGTGTACTCGAGCTGTAAAATCTGCGAGCTGTGATGTGCACCGAGCTGTGATGTACGGTCACCGTATGGCTTTGGCTTTGAATGATACTTCGTTGTTCCACAACAACACAGTAAACATGTGCTTGGATTCAATAGCCATACATTACATTGTACACATAGAGAGAGAGACTCTTTGACTTTGTTCGCTTGAGTTGAGATAAAATGGAATATGGCAAAATGGTAGGTATAGCTATAATATGTAGGTATCGATCAAAGTGTATGTAGGGATACTGCTATTGCTGATGTTTGATGTAATATGATAATACTGTAATATTATAATGATGGGATATCGTGATACTTACACGTTAGTAGATTACATGTTAGTGTTCCTTTGCTGCTGCTAATAGCACAGGCACACTAGTAGTTTTCTTTGCTCTTTACCTTTCATTGTATTGTATTGTGCTGTGCATTATTATAATCTTTTAGTTAATGGAGGTGCTGTGGAATAACTGACACAGTCACATTCATAAAGAGTGTGCAAACTACAAGAGAACAGATAAGTAGATAGTATTAGTAGAAATATTATTATGGTGAGCTTTGAAATATGAATACGAGTCAAGATATGAAATGAATGCTGGGTAGTTATAGTAAAGACACCTAATATGTGAAACAATAAAGATTGCACATTGCAATCAGACACAGTATTATACTTAACAACAATAAGTATATGCCTTGTGTATGTAAGTAAGCGCTTTGGCACTAAATACTATTACTTATAGTTGCATTGCTGGATTGGATGCATGGCTCTGTATTATTGGCGTGCTGTTTTCAGCATAGATATTGAACTATTGCAAAAATAATCTTTCGTCCAAGAAGATGAATATAAACGAAAGGGAGAGACATTATAATTAATATAACCGTGATGGCATGTGAGTTATTGTTTTCAAGATACAAATGCGATATCAAAGTACCTAGCATCCCTTCGAGATACACTCGCTTCTACAGATAAAGCATTTTTCAAACACACATGTCATTTTGTAAAAATAAGTTCTAAACTTGCTCTAAAAATCCTTTCAAAACTCCAGAAGTTTTTTCAACTTGTTTTAGTAGTAGAAATGGGATATAGTGTAAACATCATAAAAAATATACCTATTTAATTTTTAACTGCAAACAACAAGAAATTAATGATGAATCAAAATCTATAAAACAAAGTAAAGTAAAAATGCTTGCTGTTAAAAATTATTATTAGGTATTCTCGTGGTAATAAAGAGAATTGAAATCAGGGAATTACAGTAACATACTAGTCGCATGCTAAACTTATTTGATGCAATTCAATGCAATAGAATGGTCGCATAATTATTGTGGTTATACGTACAGTGAAATGTATAATATATGCATGTACTACGCGTGAATAATTTGCTTTTTTTCTTATGAAGCTATAAGGATATTATTTAGATTGGAGGTAGCCATACTAGGTAGAGGTAGTAGAGCAATAAAAATTTGAATAGATATGATCTGCTGACAAGTTGCTTCTTCTTCTTTTAATAGCTGACGCAGTTAAGTAAAAGGATCAATATAGAATGTCAATAATAATGATTGGCAATAAGAAGCAGTTTGAATTGTCTGTTATGGGCCACGACAAAGGAATGCAAGCGTTTATTACATGACGATGATGGTGATGGGAAGATTGTTTTTTGAAGTCCGTGTGTACATTAAAGGCAGTAGTGTATAGTGTCATGTCATAATGTGCTACCTATTACATTGATAGGTGAATATTTGGAATACAATAGCAATAGCAACAGTTATATGCTGACATGACAAGACAAATATGCAAATGAAAGACGTAAAATGTAAATAGATTGAGGATAACCCCTTCCGTTGTTTATTGTATGTCTGGGTCAACAGGCCATTAAATCATTGGTGCAAGCAAATCTCATAGAGTTCTTATTTGTTAGCAGTCTTCTTTGGGTTTCGGCTTTATCCTCGTGTGTGTAGGAAAGGTACAAACGAATATTTCAGCCTGTGTTCTTCTTCTTTTTAAGCTTTAGCTTTGTAATAGTGTGTCCTTTTTGTTTTATTACGTGCAACATGAAAAATACGAGCGTTTTTTATGTTTTTTACCTTGCTTTTGAATTTAGTGTGTTGATGCGATGGTCTTTTGACATTTTTGATCCTTTTTATTTTTGCAATAATGCGGAGGCTCCTTGTGTTTCATAAGAGGTTTGGTGTTTCTCTCTGCATACAAAATACAAACTAACACTCCTTCTTCCTCTCGCTTTTATCTACAAAGTGTAATTTCTTATTTGTTGCTTGCTGTCAAGTCCAGATAAAAATAGACGGCCATAGTTGAGGACATCGACTCGATCTATAAAACACATACTTAGAATAGCTACATCTTATTATGAGTTTTTTGCACGTAGTAACATTTTATCTAAGTACTTGCTGCATGCCACAACACCTTCTGCATACTAAATGCCATGACACGACGAAAATAAAGCCGCAACCTTGTTATACAATTATATTTAACACAGCACAATACAACATGAAATCGTATTAGCTTGACTACTTGGTAGGTATATCATAAATAGAAGGACCTTGCATTATTTTCATATTTAGCTTAGATACACAAACAAAAGTCTTTTGAGTACCTCCATTTATTCCGTTCGTGTACTTTATGTTGAATTGATACGTAGCAAGAAAATTGAAGATGAGCACTCTGATTGCATTCCTGCTGAGGTAGTTTAGCAAATAGACCCAAAGGGCACTTAATTATCTCGAGGACCTGTACATGGAAGGAAGACAAGTCAGGACAGGAGTGTAATAGTAATACACAAAAAATCTCAAGTTGGCTCACATTCTTCTTCCAATGTGCTCATCCTTTATCATCATTTATACCCAATGAGACTTTGCGCCTCTCACGTCAATTAAATCTAGATATACGACCAATATTTTACAATTTCAGTCTACATAAATTAATTGAGTCGGATCGTAGGCCGTAATTGTATTTGAGAATTTAAAAAACGAAATTAATTGTATTATGACAATTTGCAACACACTTCCTGCTCATCTTTCATCACCTTGAGATTTGAATTACTTTTAGTTAAACATCAACTACAAGTACTGATTGAATACTAGTGCAACTTGCAAGTACACATGTACCATGTGTACTAATCCAATGTATACACAATGTATACAATGTGCATTCATTCAATCCATATTCCGTCATTATATAAATCAAAGAAGTTGATAATCGAATAAGAAGATGCGATAGCAAAGTCATTTCATTGTATCTTCTAAATAAGGAAAATGATTTTGTGGGAAGCACTGAGAGTTGCAAGGTGTGTAGAAACGAATTAAATATTTGTTTTGTTTAATTCAAATGCTTTACGAGTGTGTTCAGTGTATTTACACATACACTCCATACAAGGAGTGTCTTTGTTTCTTTATAATAAGAACAGCAATAATAACTATAATCTTCTATACACTCATCACATGTAACTACATTTATTCTTCAGCTAGTCCAGCAGTCACATTTTTGCAAATAGAAATGCAATCAATGCAATCTGTTGCACTATCGCAATCAGCTAAACAAAGAAAATAACTTCTTACGCTTGTCAGTGACACTGCCTCACTCAACCCTTTCATTTGCTATGTATAAAATTAATATTTTATATTATTGAGTATATCTTGAAAAAGTAATTTAGCTGAGTGCCTGCAGCTTATTACTAGCTACGTGATATAAGTGCATTGGCTGCACAATATTTGTTAGTTGGTGCATAGAACATGTACATTGCTGTGCTATACCTTGCTATTGTTTGTGTACCTATATATGAAACTACAATAATGATAATATATAGAAGATCTACCTAAAACTTACACTTTGACTAACTTGAATTGGCACAAGTAGTGACAAGCTACCTTTTGTTTTCATACAGCATCTTCTTTTAGTATGCATTATGAAGTTTTAATAGGTTTTTGCGTGTGGATCATTTCATGGTATATAAGGTATCCCAAGAAGTATTGGCTATGATATGAGTATGGATACATACACAAAAGTAGACGCAGAAATAATATATATTATAAAATCGCATATTATTATGATAAGGAATTTTAGATTTTGTGAAGAAGATTCGCGTGTTTTGTTATTATAGCAGATATGAAATATTATAATATTCATTACTAGTACTGCTAGATCCCTTATCTTGTGTTCATTTCATCCCATTATCTTCAAAAATCATCCTTTTGGCTCAGTGTAGAGAAACTGCTTTGCAATCGCATTCTTATTCATTTACGTAGCACACGTGATGTAAGCTTCATATTATGTATTATGTATGTACATACATAAGTTGTGGTGAATTAATAGTAGCCACGTATAATAATGTTGATATAGTAAAAGTATTATGGTCATAGTTTGGACTAACGACACAAAAACACTCAGATCCACAACAACTTTTTCTTGTACATACAATGCTATACCATTCCCTGTGTCTACTCACTTGCTCATCCTCTTCTTTTCTTTGAGAAATGAACAATTGAGAAAATGAAAGAGTGTGCTACCTATTTGAGTTTATTTACGAGTTACGATGACAAAAATTATTTGTGAATATGCAAAGCGAAGGGGAAATTACATTGCTGAACGAATTCTCTGTTTAAAATCCAATCCAATGCATCATTCTCGTTGTTGGACTCAAGACATTCTTAGAATACTGCATCATAAATTCGATTCGGTTGTTGTAGCGTCCATATAACGTTCAACGTACTAATTGGCAGCTATACTAATGTACTGCTAATGTACCTGAATCAATCCTTTTGCTTTCCTTGCATACAAATCCTAATATTACCAAACAAACCACTCCTGCGTGTGTGACTGTGAATGTCCTACATGTACTAAGAAGCTCAACTTAATAATCTACAGCTACGATACAGAGTACAGGTACATCCACGAGACGCTGTAACTTCTATACCTGGGTTTATTGCTTTGTATTTATTCTTTGTACTAAATACTTACTATTATCAATGTAACGCGTTATATAATTCTGTGTTCAAAATCATGACCAAACACTTTACTCACTTGGACCAATTCTGTACACACAGACGTGTCTGACTGCAGTAAAAACGTTCAGTTAACAACACGTGAAAGAAATGCAAAAAACACGTTACAGAAAAGTATGTAGTAGAAGGTGAGATGGAAATGAGTCAGAAAAACAAAAGTGGAACCGTGTACAATACAGCTATATGGTCAAAACTAATGAAGATATTTATTTAGCTCAATCTTTACGAGAGACTGACTTGATTAGCTGTGCAATGAAAGTAAAAGGGAATCGTAAAATGAGAATAATGGTTTTGGGGTGAATCATTTCAATCGTCAAAGCAAGTGAACTTACTTTATAACTACTAGTGCTTCGCACACAAAATACATACGTGTCTTTACCATTTGCATATAATTGAGTACACTTATAGTAATATCTACCTGAGCTTTTGTACACAGTATGAGAAATATGAAGAATGCAAATGACAGATGACAAGCAGCCAGAAAATCTTGTCTAGCATGGCATGACCTGACTTGACCAGAGTTATCTTCTGTAGTAATATTATTGCTTTATAGGAGAAAAACAAGCATTTTGTATTTGAATAATGTGAGGACTGCATGAACCTGTAGCAAAAACTTACGGCATTTGCCAGAAATCAGTAAAGTCAAAAGAAATTAGCAAAACACACGACTAGACTTGACATGACTCTGCGTACAATATACGTAATGTGTAAGTAGTGCCAGAGCTACAAAGCTCCACAAAGTTAATTGCTGCTAAAAATTAGTTAATGTCAAAACGGGCGTGTTAACAGAGTTACTCAGCCATCTCTCCTTTATTGTTCAACTCAATTTGATTATATTTTCTTGTAAGTGTCATTGTGTTTGCGAAGTTGCAGACAGAAAACTTCAACGGAATTATGAGCATTATGACATTAGAATAGAAGGAGATGGGTACTGAACGCAATTGAATTCAAACTGAAAGACTGAGTGACTGACTGGCTGAAATGATACAAGTCGAGGTCGCACAGTCGAGGACTGAATTTAAATAAGCTCAAACGAAAAGTAATGACTTGTATTTTCTATTACTGTTAATTTAGCAGATGAAGTTATACCATTAACATTCCTTAACTGCAATTATTTACCACACAACATGTACGTTTGCTCCGTGGTTGGTGTCACTCATATTAGGGGGATTTACTTATCTAATCAACACGAATTCTTGGGTCTTACGCATTATTCTTCGACATAGATATGTAGAATTGATTCTGATTCATGCTGGGATGAAATTATACAGCTAGGTAATATTTATAATAGACAACAATAATAATTACTAATGTCCTAGTATGTGAGTGCTCGTGTAATTAATTACATGTGAGTTTGAAGGGAGCCCTTATTTACTTAACTCTGAGCTATGTGCACACAAATTGTGGTGGGTATATGCTACTAGTATTTGTAAACACATTTTCTATATTTATAGCTGCTTAACCAGTCCTTACAGCAATAAAAGTTGTTTTAATCATCCATTCATTCTACTAAATACATCTTATACGTATTACGCATACAGATATGTCCCCTGGAGATACAAGTTCGGAATTTAGTTTGCGTTTTTTCTGTCCATTGAGATTTGAGAATGCTTTATTACATCACATGAGTATTCAACTATTTTATTAGTATACATTCAACATTCATAATTGTATAATAAATATGACTTTAATTCAATCTACCGACAGATTAAGTTCCACGAACAACACAAAACGGCGCATTGCTTTCTTGTTTCACAAAGACAGTTAAGATTTTTTATGAATAAATGGTTTGTGTAATGTAATCTATTCTGTCTGATGAGTGTATTACAATTTTTGTACATACAAGCGTATCTTGTAGCACTTTTGATTTGTAGTAATAAACGAAGCAGAAGAGGTTTGTAATCTGCGTAATAAATTGTAAATGACCATCAGTCAGTAAAATGTGAATGCAAATGATGTGATTTTGCAAATAATGTGCATTTAGTTTGCAGAGTATTTTACAGTATAGTATTATAAAATTCAGTACAAAAACGATGTGTTCATTGTATTTAGACATTATTTTGTTTTCATCATGATACATGTGTAGTAGGGATATTTTGAGTTAAATTTGCCTTTCGCCTTCATAAAATCTCTCCTAAGTCATTAATCTTTAGCTTTTCCAAGCCGTCAATTAAAATACAACACAGAGTTGCGTCCACCACCACCGTCAGTCAGTCAGTGTGTTTCAATAACGATACTCGCTTCTCACAGTTTAATTTGAATTTGAATGTTAAAGCCAAAGCCAACAAAGAAGGCAAGAAAGAACCTGTAAGGCACAAAACGGGGTGAACTAAGTAACTTAATTGGTTGTGTGCGTATCATCTGCACACATTTATTAGGACACACAAAACACACAAGAAGACGCAACACAAATCGCTTGTTGAGTTGAACAGACGATGCATATTACTATGTGTTAACTACTACGTAAAGAAGCAAATCATGCACATGAAGTTTAATTTAATGTCATAAAATGTTATTTATTGGCAGTGTGAATGAGGTTGTTTCTTTGTACTGTGCTAAGATTTTAGTTGTTTAGCTTATGGCCCGACTTGACAGGGAATGCATGGGCTGTTTTTGTTGTGTTCACATATAAATGAACGAGTTTGTTCCTCGTTCACTTTTACACGTTCTTAATGTCATTCTCAGTCTTTCTTTCTGATTGTAAGATGCCTGTGATTCTTAAGTAATAAAATTCCATACAAACACAATACGTTTATGGACTATGAATCAATGGCGACACTTTTCTAATTGTATTGTGTTACTTTTACTTGAATTGAGTGGATTTTCTGCATATTAATATAATGACAATCATCATCATATAACTGAATTCCATCTCACAAATAGTACGAAACAATGTTTTTATGTGTTTAGAGATGCCATAACAGAGCATACTTTTATCCTTATGGGAGAAGCACGACTTGATTGTTTTGTATGTGGAGTGTGTTTGTGTGGGCGAGGCAATAAGTGGTAGCAGCATGGCATGGTTGGATTAATTAACTATTAGCAAATAAGTGAAACAAAAGATGAGTGATGAATGGACCCACACGAATCATAAAAATTGAATAAATCGCATCTTTCTTTAGCATTAGGTATATCTTTAAGCAAATCGTAAAAGCTTTTTATTACATAGACAATAGAACGGCTCATTTTGTGTGTGACGAAATGTATACAGAAGCAATTGAATATAGTTATTTGGTTCTTTTTATGTAATTATGATGTAAGTAATGAGACATACATGTAAAGTGAAAAACTAAAAAATGTGGAAAGTAATTTGAATATAAATTGGTTAATTTCAGATCATCATAGATATGGTGACATACCCCAGCCCATTGATTCTGGAGAAGTTGAACTTGTCCACCCTGAGACAGAATGAATTCAGCAACATCGATTCTTCTCAAGCTCATCGTTTCGTCCTCCCGATAATATCCTTCGTTCAGGTCAGCTTGCTATAGATATTAAGTACGCAATTATCAAGCTCCTTGTAGAGCTTTGTATGTAGAACTGTTTTTTCTAATACACAAGGATGGCAGTATTTAATTAATGTAATAGTGGGTGAATGAAGGCACGGCTCAGGCACATGCTTCAGCGATAATATCTTTCAATTTTTTTCTTTTTATGAGCATTTAGTGGTGCTCTAATGGTGTAAGAGGTAATAACCAATAAAAACAAACGCGGTGATTCCACGAGATAAATTAAAGTGATTTGTAGCGTTTAGCATACATCAATGTATTACAAAGCTCTGAGACAGGAGAACACGCCGTATTCATGTGTGTAGAATCTAAACACATCATAATATTATTAGTTGCAGAAGAATGCAGGAGATACACATTGTACATTATAACGTACATGAATGAAAGATGTGTTTTCTGATAGCAGAATGAGTTATTTGTTTGCTTGCAGCCCAATAGCGACAGCAATTTGTGATTTGATGATGATGGGGAAGAACTTTTCTTATCTTGCAGTGTAATCAGAGACCACCTTGTACATATTATAGCTATCAGATCGACAGTAAAGTAATAGTTTGCATCTTTATCCAACAATTGAAATGTTATACGAAAAATACATATTCTTCATGCATCACCTATAGGTATCTCTATACATACAGAGTGGAAATGACAGTTAAGATGTACAGCTATAACTTTTAGATGAGATTGATCTGTAACATCTTCAGCAGGTGCCTATATACTCCCTACTCTACACAACACAAAGAATTAAAAACATCTTCAAACTTTGTTGTTTTTGTCTTGAGATTGTATTGTAATGCTACAAGTGAGTAAAGATATAAAATATGCTGCATACAATTGAGGTGAAATATATTGTACATATTATGCTGAGAGCTGTGTAATTGTGTATGGAGATTGAAACAGGTGAATTAATCGGTAGGTATATACAGATAGGAATATTATTATATTATTTATCAGTCACATATTTTCTATTACATTTCTATGTGCATTAATTATTTCTATCTATGCTGTAGTAGTAGGTGTACATGCGTTAGATTGGTTCTATGTATATCTGAGTGGGAATCGAATGCTACAATAAGAGAATTGTTTGACCATAGGATTTTCTTTCATGGTGTTTGTTGTTTGTATCAAGTAAAGACTAAAAGCACAGTCTTTCTAATAACTAGCTCGTCTGCCTTGTAAATAAATGAACTCATTAGAGCAATTCACTGGCGACGAAGAAGATGTGAGGCACATCTTATTTTTTGTTTCTTTGCTTCTGAATTCAATTTAGTGTCATCTTCTTGAGAATTGATTGGCAGCTGGGGAATGAAAACTTGAACTGACCTTTAGTTACTTTTTACTGAGAATCATTTTATTAGTCGAATCGATGATGCCAAAGCAGTGCGAAGGAATAATAAGTGCAAGGGTCATTTTTCCAAACAAAGGAGTACTGTTGAGTTATCGTTGAAACAAAAGATAGAATGGATAGGACATGAGTATTCAACGCAGAGTCGATTTTGTTGGAAGAGATACAAAAATAAATGTAATTAAAGTAGCTACAACTTAAATGCATATCTCATGAGCTAAACTAAAGTTGTATACAAATGTACATTACACACAAATACATTATTAACTGTAAGTACATAAATACTCATGTGTTGGCATATAGGCACTTGTTGTGTGCGATAATTCCTGATTCAATGAAACGAATGAAGTATATGGAATTATGTCTTATTTGGAAACGCCTAATGTAAAATTGGAATAATGACTAGCGCCTTTCTTGTGACTTGATGAGAATAATTCATACTGCACAGCAAGAAATGCACATGAAATTACGACTTGTTAGTGACTTGTTGTTTCCATTAAAATAAGAATTGGAATCATTGTGCCATGTCTTTGATCTAAATTTTATTGATGAAGACAACATAATGTGAGCTACTATATTTTGTGATTGCGGATTGATTAGTCAGATTTTGATAGACAATGGGGAACGAGTTATTCAACATTGAATGAATTCTGCGGCTATCTGCTGTGATTACGACAAGATGAGTAGGTTTTCTTGTTTTGTGCTGCAGATATTACAAGGTGTGACAAAATCATTGTAAATACGTTTATCTGCATAGAGAATAATAGAGATTAAGGGAATAGGAACCTCCATGCTATAATTACAAACTAAAGATGTGCACATCCTTGGCAGTTAAAAAGATAATATACATTGCGTACCTACATACCTGCATCTTCTTAATACAGAATTGAGACAATTGCAAGTGAATCTTGTCACGGCTAAACAGATAATAGTAAAATACAAATTATGTAATAATTGTATGTACAAAGTTTTCAAAAAACTTTACTTGTACATACTTTACATACAGAATATAGAAGTATAATTATACTGTAGATATAAAGTCAATTTAATGTTTACATTTTTGATGCACTAAGAGTAATAAGCACAAGGACCATTTTTAAAGAAGTTCTACTTAAACTTGAAAATTATTTACCCACACACAGAATTAAATCAATAACAAACTTATCATTTTCATGCAAATAATATATCGAAAATCTCTTCTTTATTCATTGAAGCATGCAAATTGCAACCTACGAGTATTATTAAAAATATGATATATGCCTTGTAAAATCCATTCTATATGCAAAGTTAGTTGAGATACCTCTACACAAACATGGAAAAATAAAGCAGGAGCTTGTATCTACAAGGAAAATGTATCCTATTTATTTTTCGTTTAGGATTACCCCGAAGGCGACAATTTGGTTACATTGCCTGATACAACGGCAACTGCAGCTCGTAACGGAGACGTCGTTTTATTGAAGCCACAAGCTATTGCAGATCCTGGCATGGAACTGCCCACAGTCAATCCAAGATACATAGGAAGACCCTACAGATACTTTTATGGAACAGGAATGTATGATAGTGGAGTATATAAAAATTCCGTAAGTGTGTACTTGTTTTGTAGTAGAGATACTTTTAAATTGAATCTTCTCAGAATTGGTATATTGAAAACTGACGGTATGTAGAAGAGCCACAAGCATTTGTGTTATTACTGAATGACACAAAAAAGGAAATAGAAAATTGGGATGGAAAAAATTGAGCAGATCGTTTATATTATGTAAATTAGATTTGCAAAGTGGATTTGGAAACTGGAGAGTACGTGAAATACACGACCGAAGCTGAGAATGAATTTTGTGGGGAGGCAACGTTCGTACCTAAACCAGACCCAAATACGGATGAAGATGACGGAGTGGTGATGACTCCTGTGAGTTGTGGAGATGCTAGCAAACCTGACTACCTTGTCATTCTGGATGGAAAAACCTTCAATGAATTGGCTAGAGTAGAATTTGATCTCAAATTCGCTCAGACTTTTCATGGCCATTGGATTGCTCCGTACAAGTAAAATGGATTAGAGTTGCCTATTACAAGATTGCAATTATTAACTACAATTACATCTTTACAAATCAATCTGCATGCCACATTCGACGTGTACGTATATGATATTTAATTACCTATTGCATTTTAGTGTTCTTTTGGCCTGAAATTGCATTGTTGTTGTCTCAAATGCTGCAGAATCATACAATAGGCATACTGTGTAACATTCTAACATTTGTGTCTTGTATAAGAAAGTAGTTCAAGTAGAGATGTACCTCAAGTGTAACAGTAATAACTGCTATTACTGCATATTGTATATGTACTTTTACCCATATTTAAAGACGTGCCATGGACATATATTACACGAGGTATTGTAAATATTATTATAATATTAGTACATTACATGCTGTAATAATTAATATATCATATTACACTAAATATATATACCATACATTATGTAGCTGTAGCTTATCAATAAAAATGTTCATTATTATGTACTATCAGATATTATTTGTGCAGTGCAGTACACGCAAGGTGTGTGTGGAATCTCAATCAATTCGAATAATGCAATAATACTTATAAATCCGTTCTTATAATGTGTGATCGTTTACATTACTGTCCGAGAGTTATGTAAAAATTAATGTAAATCCTGGTATGTATTACGATCTTCATGAAATGAAAAATTCCATAATTCGATCTCATAGGTTCATTCTTATCAAAGTGTAATCGTAATTGTTGTACATATATTATACTATACTACTAAGGACCTTGTACATATTATTAACTATAAGTTAACGATATTCTCATATTTACTATTTTTAATTTTTTTAATAAGTAAACCATTCTACACAGTGTTTTTATACGTGAATCAAATCTTGACTCCTTTATGTAGGCTAATACATGCTAATACACTCACAATATAACTGTAGGTAGGTACACTTAATATTATACATTGTATAATACTACGTTCAAGGGCATAACATACACCACAATAATATAAATATGTATAATATGAATTTCTAAAACACACTGTTTATAACAAAGGCGCGTTTGTAATTTCACACGATCACACGTCCGCGTCCCTTTGATCAATAATCATGAGATCGGTCTCGGTCCTTAAAATGGGCATGTATTTGCTAGTTTAACTGATTGATTGTAACAGTCAAGCTTTACTTATTAATTGCTACAGATAAATTAATTGATGCAGCGAGAATTCGCAATATTTCTGAATCAATTCTTTGTGGTTTGAACTAGAAAATAATTCAATATAATATTATTAGTTGCTTCCTCAGGATGAATTTACACAATTAGAGTGAGTACAATGAGTACGCTATCATTGGATGATCATTCTCATTTACACACTACTGACACTACAAGCTGTATAGTATATATGACTAGCGTTCGACAATTCGATACAAAATCGCAACTAGTATAAGTAGCTGTAATAAGTATCTAAGCCTTTACTAGGTATTTGACAATTAATTGTAGTATTACATACAATTTGTAATCGAAAGTACGAGTGCATGACACCTTCACTCTGCAAAGTTTTATGCTGATTATGCTGCGATAAGTATTTAATTGTTAGCTCAATTAACCAATGCGCAATGATGCTATGTGTAGAACATATTATTATTTTCAGCTACTACCTACACACTTTGTTGTACACGATGCCATAATATACTACTGTATTAATAGAGTGCAGATATTATATATGTATACATTATTCTACCATATCTCTGAAGTCTCAAGTAAGCTGAGAATAAAATAGCTAATAAATAAACTTATAAACTGTATACCTATATTTGCCTTGAATATTTAGTGCAGAGGATATAATAGTTAGGTACTGCAAAAATTAGAATGTATTGAGTAAGTTGTGTTTGTGTCCTAGCTATAGCATTTATACATAATCATTAAGTGTTGCATTATCAATGTTATAAATATCCTGAGAAGAGGAATACTAAAGGGGTAAAGAATAATGTAATGTAGACCCATGTATGTCTCTATGTGTTTATAAGTTTTAATAGATGTGTTACAAACTAATTATAATCTGGAAGATATGTCGTGTGTGAAGTTACTTTTTTTAAATAAGAGTATTAAAAGAGTTATTGGTATTCGTATACACTACTTTGTTGATTATTAGTTAGCAACAATGTTAAAGCTCTCATGAGTCATGTCATGACTATCCTTGCATAATTTATACTACCTACTTAAATTGTTCAAATAATTGTAGTTTCAATATAGAAATGTTCATATTATTGTTACCTAAATAGAAAACTACTTCATGTACTGAAAAAAACGAATAAAAGTAAGCTGTACTTGGAAGTGTAAATATATAAATATATAACAAAGAAATAAAATGTTAATTATAAAGAGAGAAATCTTTTATTTAACTAGGCTCTTATTAATCAAAACATAATACTTACAAGACATTTATTTAAGAGAGGATCATATTCGCAATGCAATGTAATTAATAAACAACCCTCGAAGGATTTAATGAAGATTAGGACTACTCTAAGGGAAGTTTTATATGTCAATTGATGAGTATTTTTCACAAACAACAAAGTGTAATGTACCATGTACCTCATAAAAACAGCAAAAATGCTTTGAAAGTCTAATGTAATATTTTGCACGTTCAATCGTTTTTAGTAAAGTATGTGGGTTTTGTGTGTTTATTATGTTATGTAACATTTATATGAATGTTACATTTTAAAGAGAGCATCTAGCATCAAATGTCACTGAATCTAACATTCTACACTTATTAATGTAACATTTGTAATTATTGGTGATATTAGCACTATTCAGGTAGCTGGCTTAACAATTGGTACGTTGTCATTTTCACGGGATTACATTTTAACAGTAGAAAAGCCATACATTTATTAAGTATACAAAATAAATTATTTATATACAGTTCTTCAAGGTTAAATTACGTCTACTAATACCTATAATTTACATCTGAATTTTAAATTATTCACAAGTTTTACATTTACGCTACTTTTAACTAATTTAAATAGGGATTGATCTTGTTAGACTGGAAGACACAAATTTTGTGAGGTATTGCATTCCAGTAATACCTCCTGGCAGGTATGATACAATGAATGAAATCAAGGAGATAACTTGAAATATGATACCGACTATTGTGAGTACAGTACTTTGTAATCCGATAGAAAAATATAAAGTTGCAAATAACGAACCAAAGTATAAACAGGTAAATACAATTCTGTCTCTGGAAATTAAGTGACGAAGAAAAGCTGAAACACCCCACAAGACTGATAGGCTGCAATAAAATACACAATATTTAATAAGTGTATTCACAGAGTTTGAAATTCCATTGAAGTATTCAGAATAAATGTGACATAGTGAAATACCTTGCTAAAGTACATAGACTTCCCATCGTAAAGAATATACCGAACTTTCTTGCTTTAAAAATAAGGACGGGGATGTAAAAGCTGGATAAGGTAAAAAATAATAAGCCCAATCCCAGCAGCACGAAAAAACCGATTATCCGTTCCTTCCGGTTCTAAAACATAATTTTATTTCATTGTTTGAGCACTGAATATATGGTTCTATAATTGACACGAGAGTCACGAGACAAACATCATATTTTATATATTTGTATGATTAAATTACCAAACTAAATCCATAGCCACCAGCTGAACTATAGGAACTACTTTCATTGCCGACTCCAGAACTATCCGTACTGGTACTAGATCGCAACCCAAACCTGACAGCAATGTCATCTTCAATACTTCCAGTTCCTGTCCGTTTGGGGATCATCTTTTGCATATTCGCCCCAACATTTGAGAAAAAGCCAGATATGCTGTTGTTGTTTTGTGACTTCTCCCTCTGAATTAAATAATCTCCAAGTTCATTGCCGCCGGTATCATCTTCGAAACCTATCTCAATGCTCTTGCTCATCTTTAAATAATGTCCACTTTGCAACAGCTACTAAAAAGTATAGACAAAAGTATTCCCCTCGGGTGATAGTTTTACTTTACTAGATTACCGATGACCGAACTCTAAAAAATACAAAAAAAATTAGATGCTAGATAGGCAATTATACATCGGAATCATAATCTTAATGACGAAAATTGACAAACTTTACTTTCAGCTTTCAACTTCGAAATACGAGGAAAAATAAACTTTAATTTAAACTTACAACTCCCAGCAAAGTATGATTAATGACGATTCAGCATGCTCCAGGAAGACAATACACTGTTGACTGTAAAGGTCAATACTTCAACACTTGTTCCCTTTGGGTTGACCCTTTGTTTGATTCCTTAATCCTTAAAAACTGTGACTGAAATTCGAATGAAAAATGAGTCGATGTAAGTTCTTCAATGTTATGATTATGATTTGTTTATGTCAAATCAGCATTAGTTCAAACTTACCTCCTAATTCTGGGCGCTAAATCGGTTGTTTCAATTTCTTATTTCACGTGAATCAAGATTTTGTCCCGGTCACACGTAACTTTTACAATTTCTTGTAATCTTTGGAATTAATTATAATAATTATTGATTATTACAAAAAGGAAACAGCTGACAGCTATTGAACGGACTAACAATTCATTTTAACAAGTCAGATAAAGGTAAACAAAAAATCGTTATTTTTGAAAAAAAGTAATCATAAATTATTAACGTAAACATAAATAAAATTGCAATCGTATATACACTCATAAACAATTGACAATAAAACAGAGTCAGTTGGTGATTATTGGTTCAATTTTGAATTTCAGGAATGTTGTGGTTCAAATTTTTGGAAATGCTATTAACAAATTGCTTCAACTGAGTACAGTAAGAGAAACTCTTTGGACATCGGACAGGGCAAGGGTGTATCGTCTTCAACAGTTGAGAAAGACCCGACAGTAAACCAATTTTACATTAGATTCTACAAACCCATTCTACACAACAAAGTATACAGTTTACTGGCGTGTGGCTTAATAATTGAAATTGAGCAGCGTAAATAAAAAACTTAACTTTTTTATAGAGGTAATTTATATATATTTAATGAGTACATACATTTTACATTAGTAATTACAGGGACTGACGCAAATGCGTGCCCATATCTTTTACTTTCATTTAAGATTTGAAGCGATTTAATTTTTCGAACATTAAAAAATATTTGTGAAGCACTGTAAATACTTAGTTTTAAAAGAAAGCACGCCAATCTAACAAAATAATTTAACTATGGAACTGTAGAACTCGCTTGAATACTAAATGCACTCTTTAGCATTTTAAAAATAATTCATTTGAGAAGTAATTCGTCAAGAAGTATAGAAGAGAAATCAAGAAGAGTTTTTTCAGGACATGAGCATATTTCAGCAAGCTTTTTTGCTATAATAATATCCTGATTTGAATTTGGTTGAATTAAAATGAAAGCACTGATGAGTACAGCTGCACTTCTGAATATCACATTGCATTCCAGGGATTTGAAGGTGTAACTAAAAATGAGCGAAAAAGCGTATAAATTAATTAAAAGACTTAAAAAATAGTTATTTTGAAGCTCACTACTTAGCATTAGCAGTTTAGCAGAGTGTAAGAAGTAAGAACATCAGATACCTCAGCGAGCCGCAGAATTGAATGATGAGTATTTTGTTGTGGTGTATTTGGTAATTAGGTAGGGTGTTCCCTTAAGTTCGTTAAGGGTGAAGAAAAGTAGGGACTATCCGTATTACTGGAGTAGGGAATATCTTCTAACTTCTAAGTAATAATAATTATATAATGGTCACAATTTTCAACCGATTTGGTTACGAGTTTTTTAAAAATACGGTGTGATAGATAATATAATAAATAAAATAAACTTTGATTTAACAAGTAGGATGAACATAATCGATCAATTTGTGAATTTAAAAAATTCAGCCAAATAAGTTGAAAATTGTGACAATTAATAACTTGCCCATAAAACAGACAACCTACCCTCATAAGGAGTAGGTGAAGGACTGATTCAATTCTGCATCTGGAAGGTATTGAATGTTCTTAATATTAATTTTGTGACACAGAAATAACTCACCCTTTTTCTAAAAGAAAAGCAAAAATATTGTGTTCGTAGAGTCGCATGTAAATCTTTTGATGAGACATGTAAAAAAAGTCCAGGATCTTCATACAAAGGAGGTAAAACTTTTGCATAGAAGGTGGATCAACGTTGTGTAACATTGGTATCAAATGCTCGATTACATCCAAAGATGTAACAAAATGTAATTTAAACTTTAAAGTTCGAAACACTCTAATTTCCGATCTTATTATAGCCTTTGAGTTAAAAGTAGACGATTTCGATGAGAGCAAGTTCTCAATAGTTTTGTTGCTGACATCCTAGAATATAATTATAATATTAGAGTATTTGTAAATGTCAAATGCTAAACAATTTCGTAACGATATATCAGTTTCAGTTTTGTGTATTAGTAAATAAACATACCGCATCATTCATGTCAAAATGGAATTTATGGGCTAATTGTATGCAAGAGCAAATGCGCAACAAAGTTTGCTTTTCGATTCGCTGTTTAACTTTCTCCTTCTTATCATGACTTAATTTGGCTATAGAAACGGTAATTTCCTCATTGTAAACAGCCATGAACCTGAGGAATATGGTAAAAATAATTATATAAAATAACTCCTTCCAAATTGTTCATGATTTTCAGCTACAACCATTTTATTTGTGTTAATGTGTACAGTGTGACCCATTGACCTATTAAGTAAACTTTCCCTTTTTCTCCCCAATGGGGAAGGTATCATATGATATATATTTTATATCAAATGATGGCCTAGCACTCCATCTTTCGAATGGTAGTAATTTCATGTTTTTATCTTTAGTACTTTCGGAATATCGGGATATGAGTGACGAGTGAATTCATTGTCTGAATACTTGGTTTTGGGGTTTAAATTTCCAGGGGAATTTTCCAAAATTTAAAACGGATTTCCAGAAATTCGCCAAGCCCCCGAAAGAGGATTCCATACACCAAAGCCGGAATTCCAGGCCCCCGAAGGGGGCGTAGTCGCCTGATTTTAAAATAGCAAAACAATATTATTTGCATTGAAATGGTCATTGTAAAAGTGGGTTTATTCAAACGCAGATACAACCCAAAGAACTAAAGATAGAAACATGAAATTAGTTGAAATTACTATCATTCGAAAGATGGAGTGATAGGACTAGGACATCATTTGATATATATACATCATATGGCACCTTCCCCATTGGGGAGAAAAAGGGGAAAGTTTCCTTAATTAATGGGTCACCCTGTATAAGAATCTGACTAATAATGTGGTAGATAGTTTTTCATAAGCAGTATTTTTTACCTATCGTAAAGTTCGATAGCCCTCATTCGAATAATATGATTAACTTGCAATTCGCGACAAAAATGTTGAAACAACTCCACAGTTGGCCCCTCCAAGGTTTTACCACGATGACGATGTTCGTTGTTGTTCTCATCCTGAGCTTTGTCTCTTAACGTTTGAAATTGAATCAGCAATATATTTTCTGTGATAAACATGAAATATTTAATATGTATTTAAGACTCAGTTCAAAAGCAGACGAATTACCTCAATTGCAATAATTTCTTTCCATTCAATAGCTTCATACTTGTTAACAGAACAAAATCAAAATTACGTTTTTCAGTTGAACTCAAAAAGTCTCGATACAGGTGCTGCATATAATCTTCCATTTGATAGTCCAACGGAATGACCCATTGTGACGATTGTGATTGAGTGGGCTGTGATGATGGTAATCCTTTGGCTGGACGTATTGGTCTTCTGACAGCATTATTAAATGCTGATGTCATATCAGTCATAGGATTTCTGGTTTTTTGAAGATCGAATCCTCCATTGTACGAATTATGCATATTTTCAGCGTTATTTTGATGGTCAGATTCTAATAGAAATCTAAACTAACACCGTAACACCCGACTCTGTCAATAAGATTGGTCAATAAGATAGGCTCAGATTACAAAAATTGTAAACATAATTACTTAACATTAATAACATTGCGTATGGAAAATGAATATATAATTTTTGAGTAATTTGTTGCACATACCTGTATCAGATTCTAACTTTGCAGTTTCACTTGTCAGTTTTATGACAAAATGTTCCCTTAATGCTTTTTGTGACAGCCGGAGTTCAATTCAGGAGTGTGTGGTAAATCAGTGAGTGGAAATGAGTAGAAAACAGTGTGAATAGTGAATAGCAGGTCAATACATTCCCTGTTCCACTTCTATTGACTGAGAAAACTGGAAAAAGAGAAAGTTGTGTGTGAAAGAACGCCTTTGTCTTTGTCTACGCTCTGACGTCACAATCACAACTTTCACCATTGATCGTGAAAAGTGAAAGCGACCCTGGATGGAGTAAAATGAAATGATACAAAAGGCTTAACTTGCCATGTAATAAGGCATTATTGAAGCAAAATTAAATACAACGATTAATGCAATATTAGGCAATAACATTTTAATACAGTAAAAGAGTAGGTACATATTACTTACATGCGGAATCCTTAATTATTAAAAAAATATATCAAATTGCAAAGTAAATGCAATTAAAATGCGTGTATAGGGTTGTATAGCTTAAACTTAATGAGATCGATTAATTTTCAATTTTATATAAGGATCAAGATTAATAAATATACTTTGTATCATATAATTGTTAATAATTAATAATAATTTTTTGGTTTTAATTCAACTTCCAGAAACGGTCCAGTGAACTCACTCCAGTATGGCGTTTTCTGCATTTCGCTCTTTACCTGGATTGCTGAATGCCAACATAATGGGCATCCGAGGATTTAGTGTTGCATGCCCCAGATCAATATGTTCCAAAACTAGAGTTCAGTATTACTCATTAGCTTCTATACGTAAGCTAGTGATTAGTAGCTCGAACAAATTTGAACATTCAAAGGTATAGCAATCGCAAGGAAACGCATGAAACTGCATTAAAAAAATTTACGATTCATTATAAAATTAATTAAACTTGAGTATTTTGTGGAAAGACTGCAAGTTATTCCACTGGATCTCCTTCAGCTAGCACAGACAATAGCATGCCACCAAGACGAAAAAAAGAAGATGCTAGTCCTATTAATTGGAGAAGTGTTACTGTTGCAGCTGTAATTGGTGGCCTGATGGTTGGGTTCATGATGTACTTAAGAAAGGAAAAAGAAATGGGTAACAATTACAATAACAATCAGTAACAATCAATACTTATAATTATAGATGAATATATCATTTTGTTAATTAATGTATGTTTGTAATTATTAGCAATTAGCAAAGAAAGAAGAAAGGCTTTGGGTAAGGCATCGATTGGAGGGCGATTTAATCTTGTGGATCACAATGGCAAGCCATGTAAAAGTGAAGACTTTGCTGGAAAGTGGCTGTTGATTTATTTTGGATTCACACATTGCCCGGATATTTGTCCCGAAGAAATGGAAAAGATGGCTGCGGTTACAAATGCAATTGGTAGGTGGTAAAAAAATGATAGGATTGAGCAATCTGGATTTTACATTTGGATAGTTTTTAAATAAAAATGTGGATGTTCATTTTGAACTTTATGTCCTTATAGAGTCTGACACCTCAAGGGATGATAAAATTCAACCTCTATTTATTACTGTGGATCCTGAACGAGACAGTGTCGAAGCTATTGCAAAGTATATCAAAGAATTCTCTCCAAGAATAATAGGACTTACGGGAACCATTGAACAAATATCTGAAGCTTGCAAGGCCTACAGAGTTTACTTCAGTGCTGGACCGAGAGACCAAGAAAATGATTATATTGTAAGATTTAATAAATATTTAGCAGATATATGCAAAATCGTATAGTATATTCTTCAATATTTACCTCATATTACAAACAAGTAGTAGAATATGAGTTGAGATAAACTATTTTATGATTTGTCTTTGTTTTCCTTTTTAGGTGGACCATACAATTATAATATACTTGGTCGACCCCGATGGATCGTTTGTAGACTATTATGGGCAGACAAAAACTGCTAATGAAATAGTTGACAATGTTATGATTACAATGGAGAAATTCAAAGCTATGAAAGCTAAATGGTTTTAATTAAACTGAAATAAATACCTTATTTTATACAGCTTATTTAGTCAACCCTTGTACATTGTACAGTTCTGCAATAAAGTCAGTATTGATAAGTTTCATGGTTTGAATACTATTCTTTCAACTCAATGATAATTATATGTATCATTCATAATATAATATGTCTTTTAGCATCGTGAAATGAATAATTTAAGTTGCTTTTACTGTACTACTTTTTTGTGTTTAAGAGTTTTGCTTATAGGACGATTTATGTAAAAATGGCTCTCACATGTAAACACATAAATCATGTTTTTATTTTTTATGTAATTCCATGCATTCCTACGTCCTACCTAAGCATCTTTCCTGTAAGTGATACGTTCTAGATTAATTATTATTAATATCTAGAACGGATAATTTTTTCAGATTTTGTATCTATATCACACTAAAATAAAATTATCACTATAATAATGGCATACGAACGGACACTAGACACCCGTAATATTCTATTCTATCGGGGGAAAAGTAGCAATAATAGTCGTATACATAGTTATAGAAAGATAATACTAAATGTTCATAATGATGATGACACATAAGAAAGATATGAGGACATGACATATTATGCATTATGATAATGGCGAATTTATGTGAAAGTAAATGGCAAATGATGTTAAGAGACGAAACTTCTTGTATGAATTATAAAGTAGATCAAAAGTAAGGCAATTAAAGCCGGCAGAGTGCATTTCGCAACCTCGTGATTTCACCTTTTCGACTCTTATGTAAAGGGAAACGTGTGAATTCTGTCACACGACCACAATTTCAAGTTGGTTGGTTGGTATATCGGTACGGTAGGAGTCTAGACTAAAGTTTGCTTGCGGTATGCGGTCCCTACATTCCAAATTCCAATGCAATTGAATAGCGGTTGAGTTCCTGCACGTCACACAAAATACAATACACAGTGCACACTGTGTACAGGCAATACTTCTCTTCTTTTAACCATAGCTCATTCTCATTCGGTATTTGCACTGGACGGTGCTCGGCAGCATCTGGAACAGGAATCAAACCCGAATTCCCGATTCTAAAATCCGTTCTTTCAATTCGGTGTATTTCGGTTTCAACCATTCATCGCTTCTAAGGTAAGCCAACCTCCCTTCTCTCAAATTCGTGAACAAAGCCAAGCCCACTAATTTTAACTATTGTAAAGTTGGGCTGAATACAATTATATAATAGTTGATAGTATTGTTCGGGCTTTAACAGAGTATTTTGTGCTGATACCGATGCAAAAAGTTTAAAGTATATAAAATATAGCAACCGTCCTGCCCTAAAGCTTGTTAGCTACTGAAATACGGGTATCTTGATATACCTATCTATAATTAACTCTGTTTCTAACTGTGGTTGTGCCCTACAGATTGTTTTAAGTGAAGACGATTTACATTCTTCAACTTTGTCTTTTCGTCCGGTTACTCAAACTAACTATGGCTCTTTTCCGTGCGGTTGTCACCAAAGCTTGCACTTTGCCTTCTCAGGCACAGGTCAGTTGATTAAACTCATTTTTTAAATTTTATTTTAACATTTTCAATATTTAATTGTTGCGAAACACAATTTACAGTGCCATTTCTTAATCGAGCATACTGGTTTTCACTATAATATGTTGTAAGCTGTAAGGTGCAATTAAGTGTAAACTGCGAATATTTTGTTTGCAAATGATTGATGGCTTTTCAAAATATAGCAAGTATATTTCAGAAAAGGTATATCTAGTTGATAGTAAGGTATACGAGTTGTTTGAAAAGTAGTTTTAAGGAGAAGTTAAAAAAGAATTAGCTATTATTAGAAGTAATAAGGAATTGTGTCCAGAGTCTCCAGAGTCCAGAAGGTGAAATTGTAGAGAAACATTTAATAATTTGAATCTCAGTAATAAATGGTTTATGCAAATGAATGATTATAATGTTTAATGAAACATAAAACATTTATTGACAAACCCTTCAGGCTGCTGAGTTAATATTGTTAAAGCGTGACCTTGATAAGCGGCAAGCGGATGTTACACTATACTAATTGTAAGTGTTACAGCATCTTCATTAAATCTACAATTTCTAGTCATCCTTTAATTTTACTTTACATTTTTATTTTTTTCTAATATGTAAATTATAATTATTTATTATAAACCTACTTGAATATTCATTCATACATTTGTAAAACAACAAACGTAATATGATAATATATAGTAGATAATTATTAATTAATTTGGAATATTGGAATGAAATGAGAGTAATACGTTTACAATTATGTGTACGCTTTTGCATTACGGTAATGTAGGGATTGAGTAGAAGGCGTAATAGGATTATTTAGAGGAAAAGAGAGGTGTAAAAATAAAGTTTGCACTTAAGGTTGAAGTAGTTACTTCATCGATTTAATGGTGTTCAATCGTTGTGGCCCATTGTTATATTTTATTGTGTCCTGCAGACAGAAATTAAAAACAGATGTACATACTAAGAGAAATCGTGTGCATTGCATATTATTATTATATACAAAGTTGGCATATTATGAGTTGAAGTTATATATTTAATTTTCTTTCCTTTTTCATGAAAAAGAGTGTAATATAGACAAATATAGAGATATTTATTAACACGAATATTCGTATTTATCAGACTTCAACCAAGGCCAGAGTTTATTTTTTACCCACGATTGCCTTTCTAAACTCATCTTTAATCTTTAAAGCATATGCTACTTATGTTATCTCCTGTGTGCGTAAAGGATTTTAATTCATTTTATAGCTTATAAAGTTATAATGTATAAAAAATAAATTTGATCAAAGGTTGAACTGTTATCTATGTAGGTATGTCTATGTGATTGTCTGCAACCAGTCTATCTGTACATTGATAGCGCTTGACAATATGATATTGTATTGATAATATACAAATATAACATTGACAATGATTTGCGTTCTTTCATATTCTAGGTATATGTATATACATTCTCATTAATTTTATCATTTCTTTTTTTTAATGATACAATTTTCACTTAGCCAGTTATATGTATTACACAGAAATAGTGTCAGCACTCAGCAGTGTGTCATACCATACTGATGCATTGGTGCACACAAATAAACCATGTATTATTTGTATTTAAATCAGCAAAAGTCCGAACTTTAGAACAACATGCACTATGCACGTTATAAATCATAGCAAGCAAAGAAAAAACTTTCAATCGTACTACTCGTGTCGTGACCATGTGCTAATTATTTGCACATGGTCTGCCACAAAATGTGCACTGCTTAAACCAAGTCTTAAATGGAGATATATGTAATGACGTAGCTTAAAAGATATAAACTGAGTTAAATGGTACCTTGCATCTGAATGAAAGGTGAGCTGAAGGTTATATGCACAATAAGTATGATAATGATCATTCCATCTGCTACCGATAATATTGCAAGCATGTATCAGTTTCTGGTTGTATAACAGTTAAATGTAGCAATTTTTCGAGTTAAATCGTCCACATGTCCAAAATGTGGTGGTATGGTATGATTTTTAAGATCATACGAGTTGTAATAAAGAATTAAAAACTTATTAGTTCAATCTTTGCAGGGTCACAGATATGTGAGTGTATGCTAAATTTTTACTTGCGTGAATTTGTCTGTCTTGATCTTGCTGGTCTTACAGTTACAGCCACAGAACGTGCTAAGACATTTTAACATGAATGAAACGCTGATGACAGCAAACCACACAATGCTAGAATTTAGGTCAGAAGGGTGCATAATCTTATTAAAAACTGTGTTGGAATCACTTACTTCACGACATTTTAGTACAGTACAGATAAGAATAAATGAGACGTGTAAATGTGTAATTCACGCTATATTTTATTGTGTTTCAGAAATTCAATCAAGTAGTGACTGTTGTTGGTGTTCGATATGAAAGCACAAATTTAAAGGAGGTATTGGCCAAGAAAATTCCAATCGAACAAGATAATGTCAAAAATTTCCGCAAAGAACATGGTAACACCAAGATTGGAGAAGTCACAGTGGATATGGTAAGCCTATTTATGCAATGAAATCACACTAAGGTGTTCTGGACAAATTGTGTTTTTAAATGCTGCATGGGGGTGATTCACAGTTATTTTCAGGGATCTCGAAAACTCGCTACCGCACTACCGCCGGTAGCGATTACGTAGTTGAGGGAGGAGTCAAGACTCCTCC